>OX578133.1:40891413-41133913 GCA_951213105.1 Amaurobius ferox
AATTCAAATAAAAACGTTCCATATGAAAATGCACATCTGTGACCGCCGTCCTTTAGGGTAAAGTTTTCTCCAATACGAATGTGTGACGACTGTCCTTGAATGCAAGTTCACAGTCGACGTGCGGGCGCATCAACCATCCGCAAAAGGTTAAAAATATTTTTAAATGATATTTAATAAAAGTATATAGAGAAATTTGCAATATTAAAGAAAACATTATTATACCATAGCCCATAATGATCCATCAGATGCAGCTTCAATAGTTGCAGCACGTGGCATATTATACATTAATGCAAGCTCTCCAAAACTGCCAGCATTGTCATATTTTCCAACCAATTTATATTTCTCTTGATCAGTATCAACATGGATATGATACACACCACTATAAATTACATAAAACACTAGTTACTATGTACAACAAAATTAGAGAACACAAAATATTTTTGTTCAAACAGTGCAAGTCATAACTACTACATGTTAAAGAGTTGTGGAAAAGGTGAAAAATTAGATAGAGAACTTGAAGTTAAAATTTATCTAAATGTCTGGTATACACCAATTTCTTCAAGTAATACCAGTAATTAATTATATCTACTTAATATATGTGATGGTTTATAGGAAAAGGGTCCAGTTGTCGGTAATTTTACTTCTGAGATAACATGGTCTATAGCTATTATACGACAACTGTAACCCTTTGTATTTAGGTAATCTAATGCTTCTCAAATATGGAAAATGTTTCCATTATGCTCGGCATGTTGCCATTTCTGGGAAATTAATTTTTTTCTATTAACTGTGATCAGGAAAAAAAACTGATTTATAAAACACCCCATGACTCAACCCTTTACGGACAGCAGCATTCCGGAACTGCCATGGTCCAAAGGATAGAATATTTTACTTCCGAACTATTCCCAAACAGTGTTTCTTTTATGCATATGTCTGGGAGGGCAAAGCCCCCTGGGAGACAATTACCTACTCCTCCCTCCTCCGTGCACAATTTATATTAATTTAGTTTGTAGCATTTAAATATATTTATATAGAGCAATATAAAGCATCCACTGTGTAAAGAGTTTGGAGAAAATGAATTGATGAAGGGCATATGAATTATCAAAGTGGTATAGGTCCATCCAGATGTAAGTCAGGACGCATTGATCAAAGCATTCGAAGGCATGCAGTGGTGGCTCCATAAATGATGACTGTCAACATTCTGCAGAAATTGCAGGGTACATTGGATGGTCCAATATCAGTGAGAATAGTTTGTCAATGATTGGCCAACAAGCGGCTTGCACTCAAATCGTCCTTTACAAAGACTACCATTGATGACAAGAGACTGACATGAGAGATTGTAATGGTGTCACGCCTGAGTCTCTTAGAAAACTGAATGGGACAAGGTTCAGCTGTCCCAGTCCTTCAGAGACGAGTCTCAGTTCTTATTTGTCGAATTACAGTCGCCGTGTGAGAGTCTGGAGGAGACGTGGAAACAGATCCAATCCTACTGCCACTGTTGAACGGTATACTGCTTGACAATGCGGCATCATGGTTTGGGGTACCATCAGCTTCGATAGCTGGTCACCTCTGATTCATATCAGAGGCACAATGAAGGCACGACAATCTACGGATGAGTTGCTGCAGCCGGTTGCACTGCCCTAATTTCAGTGGTTGCAAAATGCTGTTTTTCAACAAAATAACATGCAACAGCACACGGCAACCATCACCAGACTTACCTTGCAAAGTATCCAGGTGCTTCCTTGGCCTCCACTGTCTCCAAATCTCTCACCAATTGAGCATGTATGAGACATAATTGGCCATCGTTTCATTGCCCTGCTCCTGCCTCAAACAGAGAATGACCTATGGAGGTGGTTGAAGGCATATGGTTATCCATTCATCAGGAAACTATATGCATACTCATTGCATCTGTTCCTTGAAGGGTTGCTGCTTGTATAGCCACAAAAGGTGGTCCTACTCCCTACTGATCACCCTGTCTATAGTCTATATCATTACTGTATTGCATTATCCTTCTGGAATTAACATCACTTATTTATATATGCCATCTCTGTCTGTGTATCCTTACATCACACTTTATTCGCTCTTTCATGGTGTTGCATATTCTGTGTCAGGTAGTATATATATATATGTGTATGTGTATGTGTGTGTTAGTGTGTCAAGAAGCATTGAAATATTTGTCAATTATGTGGCATCAGCCATGGCTTTCATGATGTTGATAAATTTAGACTCTTCCTATTCAATACGAAATAAGAATTGAAGCAATTCATAAAGAAATTAAAAAATTTTGATTCTAACAGCTTGAAACCATGTTCAAGAGTTCGATGACAAAAGCTTCTATTTAATAATGTATACAGAATTGAAAATCCCAGAATTAAACAAAATCCACCTATATATGACTCAGGAAAACATTTTTAGGAAACTAATTTTGGCTCCTTTGGTTTGGAAGTAAGAACATGTTGTCTTTTAACTATGTGTAAAAAGAACATAGAATATTTTATTCCTTCCGAAACCAGTTGAACATTTAATCAACTGTCTTCTCTTATTAGGTTAATACTATTGACAAAGTATTTTAATTTTCAGATAACTATAATATGTTATTCAAAATTAAGCAAAATCATTATATAACTTCCACACCTTTAATTACAAATTTTCGAAACAGCATATATTAGTTAAATAAAATCTAAAACTAATAAAGTGTATTCTTATGATATAAATCCATATTCAAAATAATTCATATATATATAGTATATTTCAAGCATGTGTATGATTATTTAACTCTTGATTAAGATAATAGAAAACATGTAACATAACTTTAATATTTATTATTATTTCTATAACCACTGTTCTGTTGGTCGATTTAATGTTTTTTATTTCCTGAAGCAAAACTTTCAATTTCCCACAGAAATGAGAACTACGATGCAGAAGTGTGCATTGAAAAAATTGGTCTTTTTGTCGTCTGACAAAAAGTCACCTTAGATGGATTCAAAACTTGTAAATTCACACTTCTCTTGTAAAAAGCTAATGAATGATATAAGTTTCATTTATGTACTCAATGGGTCGATGGGGGTAAGTTGAGACAAAAAATATAAAATTAGTTGAGTGAAAATTATAGTTTTGTACACCAAACAATTTGTTACATTAAATAACACTCAGAAAAATGCTTTATTTTTTTGATACTGGAAACTTTTCTAACAGTTACCAGTAGCATATCATGAGATTTTTGACTGGGGAGGCTGAAAATTTGGCAAAAAATTTGGTATTACAAGTGAAATTTATATTGGAATTTGCATTTTCGTAAGTTTTATTTCAAGAAGTTTTGTTTATTGGTGAATAAAATAAAATAATTTTAAATAAAAATGCAGAGTGGATGAAATGCACGAGACTTTAAAATGTTACCTATGTAAGATGAATACAAGATATAATATTTTAAATTTTTTTTATTTCTAAATTAGATGAACTTTTGCAATCATTTTATTAAATATGAAGTCATGGTCACCCATGGGGGATGTAAAGGGGGGGGCACACTTCCCTTTGGACATTAATATAACAAAGGGGAGCATCAGGCCTGTCGATGTTGTACATTATGGGCTTGAGTTTGTTAATGTTTTACAGGCAATTAATCCAAGTTAGTTTGCATGGGATCAAGTAAAGATTGAGACCATTCAGCATTGTTTTATTAAAGCTGGTTTCCCATTCCAAGAAGAAAACTCCATAACTATAGCACAAGAAACTGAAACAATTGATGCTACTAACTAGAATGGTTTGTGATACTAATGTATTTTTGAGAAGCTATTTTGTATGTCGAAGTCCTTTGAAATTATTTTATTTGTCGAGAAACAAAATAAAAAACATTTCAACAACTAAATGACATTCAAAATGCTTTGTTTGAAACTGAAAGAAATAATTCCCGGCAACCACAATGATGGAATTTTTTTTCAGTGTTTTAAATTATACAGTTTACAGTAAATTTTAAGCCCCTGAAAGTAAATGTGTTTTATTACTGTTTTTATTTCAGCAATACTCAACATTTATCATGCTTAAAAATGTTTGGTGCTGTCATCTATTGAGTTAGTTTTGAACAATATATTTTAAATATCTTTTACAAACAGTCCCTTGAAAGATATATTAAAGGTGCTCCCCTGTAAGTAGTAGTAATGCACACAGTGTATGCAACTCAGAAGCAAACACCATAATTTTGGAATATGGTTCCAAAACAAAACATATGTAAGTTTGAGTGTGCATAAATCCAAAGTATGACTGTACCTGTTTTGATACCCCTGAGCTGTAAAATAGCAAGTTATCCCATTTATTACATAAATCCTTATTTCATTTCAGATCATGATCAGTTTTTCTAGCCTGTGTTATGGTATGTTTCCTGACCTGGAAACAATGTGTTTAAGTAATTCAGCAGAATATTGCTGTTCTCTAGTGATTATCAAATAGTATATTTAATTGTTTATTAAATAGAACTCTAAGGAGCAGCATAACTAAGCAACCATAACCTTTAAATAAAATTGCTCCAGAACCATAAAAACTTTTTGCAGACATATACAATTATGCTACAATGACAATGCTCAATTAAATACAAACCAAAATTATTGCCTATTAATGAATAAAAGCAATCCAAAAAAAATTACCTGTCTATAACATAAAAATTATCACCATCATCACCTTGTTTAATGACAACATCACCGGGTTTTACCTTTGAAAAGAAAATATTTCCTGAAAATAACATTTTACAAATACATAAAATACACAATATATTAATGATACAGATTAAGAAAAAATGAAATGAAATTTGATATAAGGAATTTGAAAATACATTCGTTTTTACACAGACTTTTTGACCTTGCAGTGTTTGATCACTTCAAGCTTAAGCCAAGACCGCCCATAGAAAACATACTGCCCTCCTCCACCCCTCACAGAAAGATTTATCATGACCTGTCTCTATGATTTTCTCACTTTTTGTGAATTTTTCATGTATTCTCCAGCCTTAAAAAGAAAATATTGGTAGTTTGAGCCCCTTCACTCTAGTGGTATCTATACTCCCTTATAGGTGGCCTTGCTTGAGCTACATTCAACTAGATACCAACTGCATGGTATGGCTGATTTTCTATTGCTAACGAGCAATCTGTGTGTCATACTCCCTGCCAAAGACCTATAGAATCAATTTACATCATACTCATCTTTCCTAAAACCCTTCATAACACCTTCTAGGCAAAAATCCTGTACAAACTACAACAGGACATTAGCAGTTTCCATGGAAGTTCTTAAATTGTTCATATGGACAAACACCAGCACCTAATATATTAGCAGAGATGCCAACCTTGAATGAGCCTCTTCAGGAGTCAGCATGGTAAATTTCGTGAATTATAGGAGGTATTTCAAGAGAATCAATTTTCATTTTCGAACAACAAAATTTTGTAAATTAAAACCTAATTACATTTACATCAAGTAATGATTTGAAACTAGCACTTTTATCTTACTTAATAAATCCACTGAAAATTTTGACTGTAGTATTTCTTTTGTTTTATTAAGTTTCTCATTTTTTTTTTTTTTTTACAAAGACTTGAGAATACCTTATTTGAAAGATTGAGGCAGAAATCAATCTAATTTTTTCTGGCTTAAAATAAAGTAATTAAAATTACTATCTTAATTTAATTAAAGCATGAAATAAATGTTATTTTTTATTAAAATTCCAAATATGCAAATTTAGTTGCAAATGCATCAAATGCTTCTGAAATGATTACATAAGTGCCCAAATCATTATTTTAAATAGATATTCAGTAACTGGTCTATCATTTCATTAATAATATGTTCAAAATTATTAAAAAAAAAATAATAATAATAGTTTATCAGTATAAAACTAGAAATAATTTAAAAAATTTTAGTCAATGCAAATAGACTGCAAAAGTGAAAAATATTCACAATGAAAGGGAATATACTGATGATCGCATAAAAATGTAGTTTTTCGAAATACTGCTGCAATAACCCTTCATTTCATTAATAATATATTTGAAAAATAGCATTTTTATACACAACTAGAGAGCTCGCGCAACCCCCTTCGGGAGGCTTCGACTCCTACTCACTGTGCTTGAAGAGCTCGCTTCATATCCATCTTTCCTAAAAATTCTACATTCAAAAATCTTTTCTATCCCTGCCTACTTTCCGCAGGAGGGAAAAACAGGGATTTTTCTTAGCCCAGGGAATCCCAAAACTGAATTCCTAGATCATGAAACTCGCTTCAAGAGCTACTTCATGCCAAACTAAAGTTTAAATCGATAAACTGTTTATTTCATCAGGTTACCCTATTACTTTTCTATAAATGTACTAAATTTCATATTTTTATATATGACAGTTTTTACAGTACGAGACAGAGAAATCGCTCCGATACAGAAAAAATAGTTCACATTAAAAATAGGGGTTCCATCCTGCAAAAATTCACCCATGTAGGTACCTGCCTGCAAAAATTCATGGTCTTGTTAGTCTATCCAGGACACGAACACACAGCTTAAATATTTTGTCTTTGACTTTGACATTAACTATTTCTTAAACTACAATATATAACAAAAAACAGTTTATTTCAGTGTATTTCCCTAAGCTTTTTCTACAAGTGTACCAAATTTCATATTTTTATATGCAATAGTTTTTGTGGTATGAAGCAAAGAATCTCGAGAAACGAGAAATTTACCAAACAACGGCGGCGATGTCAACTACTTCTTTTTAATATGGAGAGATACATAATAATTATGAAAATTATAATCAATGCAAACAAATTGCAAAAGTCAAAAACATTTTCATAATTGAATGAAATATATTGAGAATCGCATACAAATGAATTTTTTTTTTTTTTTTGTGATACTGCTGCAAAATAACCCACTATTTCATTAATAATATGTTTGAAAAATAGCTTTTTTATATACAACATGTAATAATTTTTAAAATATTAGTCCATGCAAATAGATTGCAGAAATGAAAAATAGAAATGAAGGATAGCAGAAATGAAAATACACGCTACACAGAGGATAGCGTCCGGCCATCCATTAAGTTGCTCTATGTCTTAGGATGAGTCGGATGGTCTGGGCTTTCGACAGAGGATAGCATACAAATGCCGTTTCTCATTATACTACTGCAAAATAGACAGGCATTTCATTAATCATACATTTGAAAAGTAGTTTTATCCCCCGATTTACACGGCACTTGTTTTACACGATTTCGCTTTTACACGGTTTATAAATTAACAGATTTCAAAAAATTGATAAAAATGTATATTCCACTCCATATACGCCTATACAAAGATTTGATGACATTTTTTGAATTTTATTCCTTTGGTAACACTGATGAAAACAGCAGGGGATTCCCGGCGTTGTAAAATATATACATTTAGGGGAATCCCCATAATGGGGAATCCCCGTATAGGGAAATCCCCATAATAGGGGAATCCCCGTATGTATTTCACAACAGTAAAGCTATCTGGTTCATGCAAGTGCGTAGTGCAGAAACATTTTAGCAGCAAAGCTTATATTATTGTGCGTTTATCTTTTGAACTGGTAAGTTTTCAACATTTATAGTTTTTCTTGCATCTTTATAGTTTGCGTAAATTTATTAAGGTTCTATAATGAAAAACATGGGTCACTGCCATAGCTTTCAATGAATAGTTCCATAACTTCTTTGTTCCAGATGTCAAAAATTATTTAACTAAAAAGGGATTGCCTTTTAGGCTCTTCTATTAATTGATAATGCACCAGGTCATCCTCCAGATTTACAACACGAAAATGTAAAAGTTGTTTTTTTACCAAAGAATACAACTTCCTTATTACAGCCGTTAAATCAAGGGATAATTTCGACTTTTAAAGCACTGTACATCAATTAAACTTTCAGGTATATCTTAGAACAAATGGAGAATGATGAATATCTTACTCTGATGGATGCTTGGAAGAAATTTACAATTTTAGATTGCGTTAAGCATGTTGGACTGTCGTACACTCAGATCAAACAATCAATGATCAACGCCTGGTGGAAAGCAATATGGCCGGATGTTGTTGAAATTGGAAATGATAAATCACCAATAGAGCATGAATATTCTCAGATCACTGAGTTGGCCCATACTATAGGAGGAGAAGGTTTTGAAGATTTAGCTCAGGCAGATATTGAAGAAAAAATGGCTGATGAAGAATTGAATGAAGATGATTTAATTAACATGATTCGTGAACCAAACAAACATGATGAAGACAATGATTCTGATGAAGAGCAATCTGAACCAATTGCGTTCACAGCAAGAATCATAAGCGTAGGACTTGATTTGGGAAGAAAATTGGGCAACCATTTCTTACAATATGACACAAATGTTGATCGAGCTCTCTGATTCCAGCGAGACCTTCGTAAATGCTTAAAATCAATATGAAGAGGTCTATAAAGATTTAGCAAAAAAACCTACGCAATTGTTAATTACCGATTTCATGACAAAGTCTTGTCAACCCAAGATCTTGTCTAATTCGTCAACCATTGAGCCAGAATCGCATCAAGAAAGCTCTAGTGATAAAAGTGACATATCTATCAGAAAGAAAAGACTGACAGTACATGAAAGTGATGACAGTGATTAAACTTATAATTAATTTTTAAGGGTCTTTTTGTTTTTTCGTTCTTTATTCCTAATGCAAAATATATTAAATATGTTATATTACTACATTCATATGTTTGTTGTTTCATAAAGTATAATTTTAAGTTTTCTAAGATGTCTTACTTTTGTTTTCCTTAAATAAATGACTGAATCATGCACATTTTGGGGTTATTTTCATTTTACACGATTTTACTTAGCAAAATCCAAGATTTCAATTTACACGGTTTTGTGCAGAACCTATTTTCCGTATAAATCGGGGACAGGTGTATTTCTATATAGCACAAAATAATTATAAACATTTCAGTTGATGCAAATAGATTGCAAAAGTAGGAGAAAGATAATCATTGGTTATCTCTCATGACACAATAGGAATCGTTGCTTGTGAGTGCCAATTTTGTAGTCGCAAGTAAATGAATTTTCAAATGTAAGAACAGGGAACTCCAATCTCATCGTTCAGCGCTCTGAAGTGCAGGGAGCATGAATCGCTATTTTTGTTATTTTCGGAGAATTTTTATTGCTTTCTGTACTGATCATATAAATTTCGGAATTTCCAGAGTAATTGGCATCTCTGTATTAGTGGCTACGACTGAAAATTTGGCTGATTAGCAAAGGAAAATCATCAATCAAAGGGAAATTTAACTCGAGCTGAGTGACAAGAAAATTTTTTAAGAAAGAATGCTAAAACTCCTGAATATTTAAAAAAAAACATCAAATTTTTTGCTGTTCTTGTAAATTTAAATTTGAAACAATCCATGCTTTAAAATATTAAATATTAATTTAAAAAAATTAAAAGATATTATTTAAATATTAGTGGTAACTTTTATGCATTATACCATTGTAAGTAACTATTTATCATAAGTGTTTTTCAAAATTAAAAATAACAAATTAAAACCTTGCTCCTAACTTTTGACCTGGCTCTTAGATTGAGAAATTTGTCTAGCCCTGCAAATAATCATGCTTATTTACATAGTAATAATATGCTAATTTTGCTTTAATATGGTTAAATTCTAATAGTTTCACTTGCATCAACATTTATGTTTATGAATCCCATAGTATTAGTACAATCATCTTGTTTTCCATTAATAAAAAAAAGACTAATTTTTCATTAACAAGAAGGATACTTAACAAAATGAAAAAGAACAAACTTAACATATTTGAGAGAAAAATCCAAATGACCCAGTGTCTGAAAGGCACATGCATAGCTGTCAACCTACCAAAAAGAAAAATAGGAACACATTGGGCGATTAAACATCATGCACTAATACTGTTTTACACGATGCTGCTGCAAAATAGCCTTCTATTTTATTAATAATACGTTTGAAAAATAGTTTTTCTATATAAAATACAAAATAATTATAAAAGTTTTAGATGATGCAAACAGATTGCAGAAGTGGAAAAATACTTTCACAGTAAAACGAAATATAAGGAGGATCACAGATAAATGCCATTTATCGTGGTACCCGGTACTGGTGCAATATAGCCCTTTAATAATATGTCTGAGAAATAGTTTTCTTGTATGTGTATATGTATATATATATATATATTAACATAAAATAATCATAAAACTTTTAATCGATACAAATGTGTTTCTCCAACATTACTTAGATAATCATTGGTTATCTCTCTTCCTTTCGTGACATTGTGGGAATAATCTCCATTTGCGAGTGCCAACTATGCGATCGCAGGGAAATGGATTTTCAGATGAAAAAACAGGAAAACTTCGATCTCAAAATCCCGACTTTGAAAATCCTGAAAAATCCTTTGAATCCTGACTTTGTTTCTCATTTCATGACACTTATGACCTACTTCTGATTTTATTACTTTTGTGACCTGTAGATACTCTTATGCAGATGAAAAATATGCAGATTTGCATACAATAAAATACAAACGTTATGGAGATGAAAAGTCGGGTTACTTTGGCCTAAAATTGGATTCCTGGAACAAGACTGAAAAAATGGAACAAATACGGGAAAATCAGAACACTTAGCAGCTATGTACATGTGTTTCAACCATTACCATGTTGAAGGCCCAGACCACACAGTCAACACTAGGGCTTACGGCAGTTTAATGTGTGGCCAGGAGAGAACCATTGTCATATAGTTACTTATCAATCCGTGCTTGTATGTACAAGCTCTATAAAAAACATAAACAAGAGTTATAAAGGCAAAGAGCCAAGACGAATAATTATAAGGTTCCTGCATTATCGACACTTAACCCCACATCAGTATATAGCAATATGTCGAATTATATAAGGTTACAGTAGTTGCATGTGGGCTCATAGGCGGTGACACAGGGGGGGGGGTGCTAAGTGTGCTTCAGCACCCCCAATACAAATTACACAAACACTCCTTTTTACTTAACAACTGCCCCTTATTCCAACAATTTTCAGCATCCCTCTTTCTCTCTCTCTTTAAAGTCACAATTTTTTTTATGGATTTATATATCTGACATCAGCACCCCTAATTGCATAACATCCCCCAATGTATAGCACCCCCAATTGGGAAAACCTGGCACCCCTTATGGTTGGGCTTTGGCACACCACATGGTGCTATGAGTTGATCATGAAGTAGATAGATGGTGCATAACTTGTCTTGGACGGCTGAGAATGGCTGGAAAAAGGCAAGAGAGGAGCAATAAAACATGAGACTGAACAAGTAAAGTGCAGTAAGTGGATTAAAATCGGGCTGGCATCAAATACACAAGCTAATGTAGCAATCCTATCATGTTAGTGGTCAAGTAGTGAATGATGAGGTTGGTCTGTCTGTTTACTAAAGAGAGCTAGCCATCCATCACCATTTAATCACATATTTTAGGACATGCCAACTTAAGAGATTTGGAATCTCAGCCGTGTCTACCTCATAACTTGCTGGTCAGTCAGCAGATATCTGGGTCTACAATTCCGATTGGCAGAGAGCATAGAGACACTGTAGCTGTGATCAATATCCCTCATGCAAGGTCTACTAGAATGTTTTTGTAGAAATTTCAAGTATGTCACCTAATTAGCTCTGCAACACCAGAGACTTCGATATTGCAATGAATAACTTCATTCTGTACATATCAAAGGGTATTTACCATACAATGTAAAACTTTGTTTCGAAAAACTTGCAATTTCTCAATAGGGGTTTCTGCAGCTGAACCCTAGGTGGGACAGGCATACAAAAATGACAATGTGATGATCTGGCTGTACATAATAATTTTATTAGGGAGGGAAAGGTGGGATTTTCTACAGAGAAGGGAGAGGAGGGTAGCATAGAATTTCTTGAAAGCAGCTACTTTCGTATAAGTCATATGGACATCTAGTGTGATGCCCAGGTACTTAACAGAGTGGAAAAAAGATATGCTTTCATTAAACATTTTTGGGGTAAAATTATGGTTGAGTTCTCGGTAGTTGGGTTTGAAAATACACACTGCATTCCTGGAGGTGTTCATTTTGATTCTCCAGGTCACAAACCAGTGCTCAAGGCTCCGCAACCCAGCTCGTGCAACTCATCCAAAGGTTTGAAAAAGACTCTCCAACATAAGGGAGGTTTTGAGCAATTTAGACCTGCTAAACAGAGAAAATGCCAATCCCAACAAATGCTCACAGGACCCCAGGCAGCCAAGGGCAACAGACTAAAAGTCCCAAAAAGGGCAACCACCAGTCACCCAGACTGGACGAGGGATCAAATGGAACTCCGCAGGCCAGATCCCCACCTGGACCAAAACTACCAGGTAACAGCACCACTGCAAACCTGGCCATCACCCTGATCATCACTCAGCATTTTGATTGTCACTCAGCACTTGAAAAATATTGATGCCAAGTTTTTGTCACATGTTCAGTTCATGTGATAAAATTCACTGACATGTGCTACAAGACAATCTAACAACCTCATGGACATCATGAATCATTTGCAGGTGATATATCCATATGATTTCATGCACTTTTACAACATTCTTTGAGATTGTGCTGATCAAGGGGTGTTCAGAATGATAATCATCTTCAACTGACCATTTTTGAATGGGTTAAACCATTTCTAAATTACCGTCTGGTCAAAAGCATTTTCGGCAAAAACTTGCTTAAGTATTTAATGTATTTTTGTAGCATTTATTCCAAGTCTAACAAAATTTAATGCACACTCGCTTTTTTCACACCATCCATTTTTACTATCGATTAAATTGCAAAACACAACAATCATGATGTTAAAAAAACATGCAGCGATGTCACTCAATGGATGAAGATTTCAGTAGTGAAGAAGGAAAATATCAGTAGTTTTAGAACTTTTTCAGTAGTCAAATCAAGAAATGAAATATATATGTTCACATAATACAAAAATGCACATATATAATTATGTGTTAATATATATATTTACATTATAAGTTTTTATCCAGTTTAAAATACCTTATATTGAAAACAAACATTTAGGTTTGATGAAACACAAGTTTTCACTAAAGATAATAAATATTGATCTTTAATAAATAAAACATAAAATATAGTAATGTATTTATAGATGTGAATATATCAATTTCAATATATTCTTGCAAAAATAGTTGCTTTTTTATTTGTCTAAATCATTGTTTTAATACCACTTTTTGGAAAATATCCCTTCAAAGGGTTTATACCATTTTTCAAAATAGGAATATATGCATTATGCAAAAATAATTTAAAAATGAACCTTAATAAGCAATCAGAATATAAAAATAAGCTAATCTAGTCAATCTAATAGGCAACATTTAGAAGATAAGATGGGTAGAAAGAGATACTAATGGAATCTCGGCAATTCACGAGAACATAATGTAAATTGCATAATTGTGCTGTTTATGCCCAAATAATTAGAAAATCAACCCTTAATAATAGACAAAATATGACAAAACTAGTTTAGTTAATCTAATATGAAACATTTAGAAAATGGGAATGGATGGAAAAGGTACTGATGAACTCTAGGCGATTCAGGGAACATAAAATGAATTGTGTAATCACACTGTTTATGCAAAAATAATTAAAAACTCAACCCTTAATAATAGACAAAATATGGAAAAAGCTAGTTTAGTTAATTTAGTATGCAATATTCAGATGATGAATGTAGATGGGAAAATATACTAATAGACTCTTTGCAATTCACTAGAACATAAACAAAATTGCTCAATTGCACTGTTTATGCGAAAATTATTATAAAATTTACCCAAATGCCGAAATTAACTTTTTAATAAGTATATTTATTACTTCCATGAAAAAAAAACCAATCTTTTACATTCCATGCAGTGGTAAATCTCAATTGTCATGATGACTTGATTGGCATTAACATACATGCGGCCGTAAATCCCCATTGTCATGTTAATTTGATTAGCATTAATGGGCACATGATCATAAATCCCTGTTGTCATGTTAATTTGATTGGCATTAAAGAGCAAGCACATGGCTGTAAATCAGGCTTCCGGAAATCGCCCATCATCCCCGGGTTAAAATTTGGAGCAGACGGCCAATTTTCGGAAGTTGCCGTTCTCTCGACGGCCTTGAGATTAGAAATTTTGTAAAAAAGAACAAAAAAAAAGTTGTCATCAGAAAAATTATGGAGAAAGGAGCAATTTCCCGTGCCATGAATGAAAATTTAAATGCAGTCACCTGCAAATTGCCTCCCCTAACTTAGCTAGTGTGCATTATCAACGCCTTCTTTCCAGGAAAGCTGTCAGGTCTGCATTGTAGTCACAGGTGCTCTCCTCTCATCCTCCACCCAGTGAATCTGATGACCGAACGAAAATGCGATAGCACGCTCATGATCGAAGTGACATGGTGACATGTTCTGTTCTCCTGTACGAGGTCTACATGTGCCGAAATTTCAGATTTTCATCCGATCAACAATGCCAATGCTTAAACCCCGAAGAAATTTATAAATGTAGAATGAACTCAGTCTGAAGATAACTGCGTCTCGACAGGCCAAAATAATTTGTATTCAAATATGTTAAAAACAAATTTGTGATAATTTTGTACCGAGAATTGAGTTTGTTTTCTTAAACAATTATCTTTACATAGCTGAAATGAATGGAATAAGTTCATGTATTTAATTTAAATCCATTGAAAAAAATTTCAAAATAAATATGTTCGGCCCGGTCATAAAAAAAAGACTCAATCGGGCCCGAAACAGTAGAAAACTCAAGCCCAGCCCGGGCCTAAGCCCAAACCCATGCAGAGCACTATCCCCTTTTAACTCTTTAAAACCCAAGCTATAAAATTTCCATTTGCTGTAATAGACGGGAGTACGTAACAAATTTGAATTTTTGGAATGGATTCTTCTAGTTTCAGCCAGAAGTATTTCCTTTTCTTCCCCACTTTGGTTTTAACTTTAAAACTAATACGTTTACAATTCATTCATGTCATTTGTTCCAGTTGTTTGACAACTAAAGTTAAGGTATGAAACATCTATTCAGTCCAAGAAGATTTTAATCTTGATTCAGTCACATTCCCTAGAAATTAAAAGTGTGAATGAGGTTTAAACTGCTTAGAGACAAGAGGATTTATATTATTATTTATTTACCACTCCTTCAAATTACCAAACATTGGAAAAAGGAGAGACTCTTTTCATCTCTTACCCTTCTACCCCCACCCATAGATCGGAATTCCGCCGGGTTCGGTCCTTTATCAGAGACACCGCATTGGTAAGTTTGATCGCAGCGGTTAAGTGCTGTGGGAGTGGTGTATGAATATGCAGTTATCGCACTTCATCGTGAGGCAGTTGGTTCTAATTTATTATTGTTGTGTGATGTATTTAAGCACATATGTTAATGAATATAATATAAAACAATTCTTAAGGAGACAGGTAAAAATTTTCAAGGACATGTAAATTTTAATAGCTGTCCTCGAAGACTGGCTAGATTTTACTGATTTCCCGAAGCTTGCTGTAAATCCTCATTGTTACATTGATTTGATTAGTATTACCATGCACACAGCCATAAATTTATGCAAATTCCATAATCTGTAGTATGAGGATGTTTCCCCGTAGAAACTATGGAGAATCCATAGTAATCAGCATCTCTGAAAATGCAGAGCACAAGCAAGAATTTCTGAAATGGAAGTAACATGGCAATCAATTTTCAAAAGGGTGTATGCAGCACCATCTAACCATCTGCAGGCATACAAAGAAAATATAAATAGTTGCAGAGTTTTTTCGTTCATTTTATGAACTTTTGGGTAGCACCTCATATATTACAAGTTTGAAATATATTACAATAGATAAGCTATTTATGGGAATATATAATATAAGAAAAGGCAAGATATATTTTGAGTCTATATCAAGTAGATATGTTGTGATATATTGAAACACAATATTTTAGTGTCATCAGAATTGAAGTGGTGAGTTGATAAAGGTGCGACAAATAATGATCCTCCTTATGTTACCTAATAAAAGATGTCTGTTTATTAATTTATGGTGGTATAGGCAGAGAAAAGCCTAAAGTGACCCACAACTAAGAAATTTGGTACAATGATAGTTTGGGACAGGTTTCAAGATGCCTCAGAATTTTTTTTAAATACAAATTAATATTTTAGTTATTTTATGAAGTACAACTTTGTGCAGTTTTCACACTAATCATTTCCTTAGCATTTAAAGATATTATCACAGTTTCCACCTTCACACGATTGGAAAGATAAAAAAAGCACTTTTCAGTAAATTTTGAACTGAATTCATAGGATAATTATCCAAACATGTATATTTTATCCAATTTCATTTTTATGTTCTTGCATTCTTGCATTGGAGAATTGATGACTGATGGTTCAAATTTCAACATGAATATAGAGTAATATCTTTGCATTCTAATAATTTTTAATTGCCCTATTTTTGAAATTTCTATGAACTTCTAGGTGAGTTTATGAAAAATTAATTCAGATTAATTAGGTGTGTGTGTGTGTGTGGGGGGGTTAATGTATGTTTTTGGAAGTGTTATTGTTGAGACCCAGACCGCCCGACCTACCAGAAAGGTGTAAGGCAACTGTTTGGACGGCCGGGAGGTGCCACCCAATTTAGACCGGAACCCAGTGGGGGAGGCATCCACAGGGATCGTACCCTCCTTCTCCTACCACCAACCTCTCGGAAGGACTTACGGACCCATGAACACGGCGGTAGTTGTGGCAGCGTGCAAATCCAGTGCGCAAACCAATGGGCTAACGCACCCGAAATGTGCCAACAGCACACAGTGTTCCCAGGTGGTCACCCACCCAAGTACTAACAGAGCTCGAAGCTGCTTGACTTCGGTGATCTAACGAAAACCGGTGTTTTCAGTACGTTAGGGCCGTTGGCAGGTTTTGGGAAGTGTGACATCACAACTGAGGGTATGTTTGTTGCTATGGAAATTTGTGTTGTACAATTTTCGTGCACATAGAAATTGAGTGGTGTTATTAACATTATTTACACAGTGGGTGCTTATAAGACCTGTGTGATACCAGGCAATTTGTTATAGTAGAGAATGAAATTCTCTTGAGAAATATTGTGCTGTTTTAATGAAGAAATTGCATTATTTTGGGGGTTGGTAAGAAATCACCATGCTAGCAATGGTTAGCAAAAACATTCTTTCAAGGAGGATAACAGGCTCTGTTTTTGAAGTTCAGTGTTTGAATAACACAGATTCGCCCACTCACCTCTTCAATAAAAAAACCAGTATTGAAATTATATTTTACCCACATTATTACTTTTAACAGAGGCGTTCTGGGGGCCAAGCAATCCATGCGACTGCTTGGAGCCTCATGTGTGGAGAGGACCTCAAAATTGTTAAAGATATTTTTTTTATCCTAAACATTTGTTTGAAGCTAATTATTTCAACATAACATTTTATCACTAATTAGCTCCTCCTACGCTTTTCTTTATTATTTTATGTTATTCTGAAAATTTTCTTCAGTCATTAAGATTTCAGTAGTTGTAATCTGAATATGTTTTGAAGCTGGTAGGGCAGAATCAGTAACATCGTTTATTAGTTTTAGTCTATTCACTTTTGTGCATTTTGTGGTTGCAGGGGTCCCCATAGAGTCCAGTAGGTCTCGGTCTAAAAGCTTTTGTCTAATCTGTATCCCTTCTTCTCCCTGGGGCCCCCTGTATGATATTTGCCATTCAATGTGAGGTTCCCACATATATCGATATATGGGAACCTCACATCGAATGGATATTGTCTGGACATACATTTTTTTAAAAGATTCTAAGCTTTAGGGCCCTCCTAAGTATCTGCTTTATTCACAATATGTCACTGCATAAATGTATATTTATGCTACTATTGAAAGGGATCCTAGAATAAAAAATGTTCGACTATGGGCCAACAAAAATAAAATGCTGTAAATAAATAGATCTAATTTATTGCTGGATTTCGAGAACATGTCCACAGGACATCTGATTTCTAGGGAGGGTTTCATAATGCCCATCTATCTATATATATTAATTGCCAAGTGTCCGTCTGTCTGTCTGTCACGCTTTTTTCAGGCACTTCCCGAATAGATAGAGACTTACAATTTGGTACACGGCTCGGTCGTTTGATACAAACCCCTAGAAAAATCGAATTTTCCGAAAACGTTCTATAGAGGGGGTGCCCCACACCAAAACGTTCGAAAAGTGAAAAGATGGGAAAGCATACTTTGCGATGAGATAGAGACTTCAAATTTGGTGTATAGGTAAATCATTCAAAAGGAAGAAAGTGTGCAATTTCAGATTTCCAATATTTTCTACTTAAGGGGGTGCCGCGCACCAAAACGTTCGAAAAGGGAAATGATAGGAAAGCATGCTTTGCGAAGAGATAGAGACTTCAAATTCGGTGTATGGGTAAACCGTTCGAAAGGAAGAAAATGTGCAATTTCAGATTTCCAATATTTTCTACTTAAGGAGGTGCCGCACACCAAAACGTTCGAAAAGTGAAATGATAGGAAAGCATGCTTTGCGATGAGATAGAGACTTCAAATTCGGTGTATGGGTAAATCGTTCGAAAGGAAGAAAGTGTGCAATTTCAGATTTCCAATATTTTCTACTTAAGGGGGTGTCGCACACCAAAACGTTCGATTTACCGAATAAATAAGAAAAGGCGCCTTTAAAATTTGATAGAGGCTTAAAATTTGGTATATGGGCTAATAATTTGACGAAAACACCCAAGACGAATACAGTTTTTCAAAAATGTTCGGTTAAGGGTGTTCTCCAGAGTAAAATGTTCGAGAAGTCAATTGATAAGAAAACCATGCTTTGGAATGAGATAGAGATATCAAATTTGGTGTAAGGGTAAATAGTTTGAAAGGAAGAAAGTGTACAATTTCTGTTTATCAATATTTTCTACTTTAGGGGGTGCCACACACCAAAATGTTCGATTTTCGGAATAAAAGAGAAACGCTCCTTTAAAAACGTGTAGAGGCTTTATATTTGGTATATGGGCGAATCATCTCTTAGAAATCACAAAAAGAATAGAGTTTTTAAAAAATGTATAGTTAAGGGGGTGGGTACTCAACACAAAAGCATTCGAAAGATGAAATGCTAGAAAAACATGCTTCACGATGAGATAGAGACTTCAAATTTGGTGTACGGGCTCAGTCGTTCGATAAAACCCCCTGGAAAAATCGAATTTTCCGAAAACATTCTATAGAGGGGGTGCCCCACACCAAAACGTTCGAAAAGTGAAAAGATGGGAAAGCATACTTTGCGATGAGATAGAGACTTCAAATTTGGTGAATAGGTAAATCCTTCGAAAGGAAGAAAGTGTGCAATTTCAGATTTCCAATATTTTGTACTTAAGGGGGTGCCGCACACCAAAACGTTCGAAAAGTGAAATGATAGGAAAGCATGCTTTGCGATGAGATAGAGACTTCAAATTCGGTGTATGGGTAAACCATTCGAATGGAAGAAAATGTGCAATTTCAGATTTCCAATTTTTTTCTACTTAAGGGGGTGCCGCACACCAAAACATTCGAAAAGTTTAATGATAGGAAAGCATGCTTTGCGATGAGATAGAGACTTCAAATTCGGTGTATGGGTAAATCTTTCGAAAGGAAGAAAGTGTACAATTTCAGATTTCCAATATTTTCTACTTAAGGGGGTGTCGCACACCAAAACGTTCGATTTACCGAGTAAATGAGAAAAGGCGCGTTTAAAATTTGATAGAGGCTTAAAATTTGGTATATGGGCTAATAATTTGACGAAAACACCCAAGACGAATACAGTTTTTCAAAAATGTTCGTTTAAGGGGATGCTCCAGAGTAAAGCGTTCGAAAAGTCAATTGATAAAAAACCATGCTTTGGAATGAGATAGAGATATCAAATTTGGTGTAAGGGTAGATAGTTTGAAAGGAAGAAAGTGTACAATTTCAGTTTACCAATATTTTCTACTTTAGAGTGTGCCGCACACCAAAATGTTCGATTTTCGGAATAAAGGAGAAGCGCTCCTTTAAAAAGGTGATAGAGGCTTTATATTTGGTATATGGGTGAATCATCTCATAGAAATGCCAAAAAGTATAGAGTTTTTAAAAAATGTATAGTTAAGGGAGTGGGTACTCCACACAAAAGCATTCGAAAGATGAAATGCTAGAAAAGCATGCTTTACGATGAGATAGAGACTTCAAATTTGGTGTACGGGTAAACAGTTGGAAAGGAAGAAAGTGTGCAATTTCAGTCTTCCAACATTTGTTATTGTAGGGGGTGCCGATCACTAAAATGTTCGATTTGCCGAACAAATGAAAACCGCCTCCTTTACAATGGGATAGAAGCTTGAAATTTAGTATATGGGCTAACCATTTGACAAAAAACCAAACATGAATACAGTTTGACAAAAATGTTCATTAACGGGATGCTACACAGAAAAACGTTCGAAAGGTGAAGTGATAAAAAAAACATGCTTCTCGATAGGATAGAAACTTCATATTTGGTGTACTGGTAGATAGTTTGAAAGGAAGAAAGCATGAAATTTTAGATTTCCAATATTTGCTACATTAAGGGGCGCCGTACACTAATATGTTCGATTTTTCGAATAAATAAGGCAAGCTTCTTTTTAAATGTGATAGAGGTTTGATATTAGGTATATGGGCCAATCATCTGATAAAAAGCCCAAGACAAAGAGAGTTCTTCAAAAATGTTCATTTATGAGTGTGCTTCACAGAAAAAAGTTCCAAAGGAGAAATACTAATATAGGGGTGCCTCGGGATGAGATAGACTTTAAAGTGGTGTACGGGTAAATAATTCGAAAGGAAGAAATGCGGAAATTTAGTTTCTCAATATTTTCTTCTTTAGGGGGTTCTGCACATCAAAATATTCGATTTGTCGAATAAATGTGAAACGTGAATTACAAAAAAATTTACATTATTCAGGGGTTGCGTATTGCAAGACCGTTGATTTTCAACGGGTATTCGGCTAGTAGCTAATCAAAATTGTATATATTATGCTCATCTGCTAGGAAAACATGTCTATTAGACTTCCCAAGACCCATTTCTTTAAGTCATTGTAGTCATCTCATAATGTATGGCAGTGGCAGCCATACTTGTAGGCCATGCATGACTGATATATAATGCCCAAGGCCACTGACTGGGGGGGGGGATAAAAATATGCTTTACATAGGGGCCCAAACCACATAAGCAGTTCATGAAAAAAGGCCAATAACTTGTAAGTGAGTAATAGGGGGCCTGAGCATTTACTGCATAGGGGCCCAAAAATTCTGTCGGGGATTCAACATTCAACTATGGGCCAACAAAAATAATAAAATGCTGTAAATAAATAGATCTAATTTATTGCCGGATTTTGAGAACATGTCCATAGGACATCTGAGTTCTAGGGAGGGTTTCATAATACCCATAGCTTATCAAAATTGTATATATTATGCTCATCTGCTGGGAAAACATGTCTATCAAAATAGACTTCCCAAGACCCATTTCTTTAAATCATCATACTCATCACATAATGTATGACATTCGCAGTCATACTTACCATGCATGACTGATATATAATGCCCAAGGCCGCCGAGTTTTGTCAAGGCCAAGTTTTGTCTACATATTACAATTTCTGAACAACGATTGACATCGGTTTCTTTCTGAAACAGTCGTTTAAGGCCTTTCATGAATATAATGAAGTGCTTGATGTGGAATTTCGAACAGGGGATTATTTGGGAATTTAGGGTAATTTATTTAAAATATTTTATTGACGAGGAAGAATTTTAATCAAAATCTTTCACCGGACAGTTGTGACTCATGGACAGAGGTGAATTTATTATGAAGCTAATAAAACTAAAGCTTCAAGCCCCAAAACAAAAAGGCGACCCCTAGAAACCCAGGTATAAATATACTTAAATACACTTATACATAAATATATTTTTCTTTTATAAATTTGCACTATATTTTTTCTTTTAATTCATTACTAGGTTTTACTAGGACTACTAAGTTTTAAATTTCCATATTATTTTAAAAAGGCATTTACTTTCATGACTGAGGGAAAATGTTTGATTTTGCTAGTAAATAATTTCTTTGGACTACCATTCTCACCGACGCCAGTGGCAGTTATTCTTTGCGATACAGTATAACAAACTGAATCAGCTTCTTAATGAAGGACATTGAAAGAGATAAAGTCCACAAAAAAAAATAATGCATAGGCTTGTGATTTAGCTAACTACACTTGAAACTATATTGAATGATTTGATTGCATAAAAATTAAAATAGATGACTCGAAACTAAAAGAAATGGATTTGCTGTCTTAGCGATGAGTTTTAGAGATACTGTATTTTTTGACAAATTAAACAATTTTGGTAATCTATTCAGTAACCAAGACTCTAAGCAACTGTTTACTTTATCCACTAAACCTGAAAGGAAAGGAGGTAAATGTTTAATTTACTTATTCAATAATACAATGTATATATAAATGTAGTATTGTAACAGGTTAAAGGTTCAAAACTCCTTTTCTTGGAATAGATGGATTTACAAATTTTGAACATCCCAGAATATGAATAAACTATTTTTTCTTCAATTATGTATATGTGTCTGCCTGTTTTCAGAATATCTCATGAACAAATTGAATCATTTAAATGAAATTGTGTATGATTATTTCAATGTGTAAATGTAAAAGACCTATTTTCAGGATTGTACCAGAGAAAAGTCCTCAACTTTTCAATCATGCTATTCTCAAATTGTAAAATATTATAAGAAATTAACTATCATAAAAATGCTACAAAAATATTTTATATGCTAATTTTTATTTTAAAGGGAATGATAATTCTATAGGATCCTAACCCTTCTCATGATATTACACTTATTTTTACTTTCTCATACATGGTATTGAGAAAGTATTTTTTTCCCGAAATTTTTCGATTTCAAGATTTTGATATCAATATAGGTTTGAGGACCTTCTGAATACATTTTAACTATTTTTAGAGTGATATCTGTCTGTCTGTGGTTGATTTCTTGTGTACACGATAGCTGCCACAAATATTAATGCATTTTAACGAAACTTTATAATCGACTGTGTTATCGAAAAGTCTAGAACTAGATAGAATTAGCTAAATTCCACTGAAAACTTCTAAATTTATTCAAAATTTTATATTTTGTTAACATGGCAGTGTAGGACAAAATTTGACATAATCATACTTAAAAGGGGTTATTTATGGCATAATGATCATGAAACCTAATAGTTTCAATAATTGTAGTGAAAAATTGCTGTGATACATTTATTATATTCATAACATTGTTAGCCCCTCAGGGGGGCAATTACCCTCCCGCCCCATGAAAGGGTAGATTGTCAATCTTGGTATCAATTGAAAGATTTTTTTTTCAAGCCCTTTAAAATGAAGAGTAACATTCTATAATTGTGATTATTTGGAACAATACAGATTTTTAAAAAAGTTTCTTGTAAAATTTGGAAAACAAGCACACACACGTACAAGCTGCCTAAAAAATTATTCTGGTAGTGTTGAGTCACATTCCAGTAAATTTTTATTTTCTCATACTGCAAAATATATTATAAAGTATTGTTTTCGCGAAAATTTTCAAATTCGAGATTTTATACAAATATATGTTTTAAAACCTCTTGAATATGTTTTGACTATTTTTAGAGTGATGTCCGTCTGTCTGTGGTCGATTTTTTGGGTACATGATAGCTGCCACAAATATTTATGGATTTACATGGCATCATGGGAAACAATTTGACAATCATGCATAGAAAAGGTTATTTATAGCTCAATGATCATGGCACTTAATAGTTTCATTGTGAAAAATAGCTGCGATATATTTTTTGTGTTCGTGATGTCAGCCTCCATAGCAGGGCTCATAAGGGAGGGCAAGGGGAGGGGGCAAGTGCCTCACCTGGACGTTTTACTCACAAAGGCAGCCATCATGCTAGTTGATGTTGTACGTCTTATCCTTGAATTTGCCCCTCCTAGAAAAAGTTTTATGGGTGCCAATCCCCCTCAGGATCAAGTTACCCCCGGGGGTACATATTTACATTTGGTATCAATCGAAAGATATTTTTAAGACCTTTGAAGTGAATGGTTTCAAGCTAAATATATAATTGTAAACATTTGGACCAATGATACTGATTTTTCAAATTTTTTCTAAATAAAATTTTTTCTTTTGTAAAATTGATAAAGAAAAATCACAAGCTATTTAAAAATAGATTTTGGTATGAGAAAGTCGAATGAAGCCATACTCCAGTTCATATTATTTCAATTGGAAAAACAAAAAATTCAATGTTCCCCAATGTTATCCATTGTTAATGTTTTGTAATTACTGTTTACAAAAAATGAATAAACACCATTGTTGTCGATTATTTAGAGTTGTTCTCGAGATATTAGAATATTTATTTTCCACACATTTCTAGAAGTAATAAAGTGATTTACATGAAATTTTGTATGCTTATTGTAACATTATCCATCATATTATACAATATGTAACTTGTGTGATTAACGAATGTAACGGAATTGTAATGCGATTTAAAAATCTACTGCTGGATGTACAGAAAAATTTGATTAAGTTACAGATGAACGATGGATTTGAAAAACAGTCGATCTTCAATCTATAAATGTTTTATATTTATTTCTTTTCTTGTATACGAAGTGTGAAAAGAAAATCTCGGCGTAAATAAGTCATAAAAATTTGGAAACAGGATGATTTTTTACTTTTACTTCTTGAACAAAATAAATAATAAAACAAATATAATCGTAGTTCGGATTACACAAAATTCAGATTAATGGGGTTTGGATTATGGACTTGCTATTTTTTTTTCTTTATAAAATTGAGATTAAAAAGAGGAATTCGAGGAGTTATGATAAGGAATTCTTGGCACTGCTCCTGGGTGGGGTCTCAAGAAACTTAGGAATACCACTGTGCAGAATGTAACTTGTAATGCGATTTGTGAATATAGCAAAATTGTAATACAATTAAAAAAACAATTAAACTATTGGATATACTGAAAAATGTGATTATGCCACACATGAAGGATAGGATTTGAAAAATAGTCGAGTGTCATTTTACAAATATTTGACATTTATTGTATACAAAGTATAAAGATATCGGCGTAAACATGTCATAAAAATTCGTAAATAGTTGATTTTTTATTTTTACACCCTTGAACAAAACTAATTATAAAACATATATAATTGTAGTTCGGATTATACGAAATTCAGATAATTGGGTTTCGGATTATCGAATATTTGATGGTTTGGTGAAATTGTGATTGAAAAGAAAAATTGGGAGAACTGTAATTCATGGAATCAGGATGAACCCCTTCCCACCTTTCGGGGAATTTCTGACAACGCCCCCACGTGAGGTCTCTCAAAAAAGTTAGCTTGGGGCCTCACGAAACCTTGAGATGCCACTGACTTTTAAGAGGCTTTAAAAAAAATTGTTTTCAATCGAAATTTCAAGGACTGGGAGAATCCTGTAAATAGCAACTTTAAATGTTACTTCCAAAACTATTAAAACTATAAATACCTTTCTTTCAAACATGGCATCCAATACTTCCCCCATTTGTTGCTGTAAAATACATAACAATTATTAATTTGTGTGTGTGTGTGTATATATATACAAAAGATTTTATACTTTTCACAACACAAAAGAAATCATACATTTTCTTCAGTATTTTCCAATTTTACTTTGAATTTTTTTAATGACTGTTTAAAAAAAATATTTTCTGAAAACTTATTTAATACATTGGATGACAAAGGTTTTAAAACAATCAAAAATATTTTTCATAACTTTTGTTTTCCGTAGATATCATATCAAGAAATGATTTGGATATGACTCACATGTTGATGTTTGTAGATATTTCAAATATATTTGAAACATCATTTGTTAAAAACTTATATAGTAAGAAAAATATTTAAAATTCAAGTTGACCAAATTTTGTCAAGCTACTTACTATTAATTTAAATCTATTAGTTCTTAAATTGAGTTTCAATGATTTAATTGTTCTTTTCTTCAGTAATTTGAGGCTTTTAGTTGACAAATTCTGGATTTTGAAAAGGTATCCGGCCGTAAATTGCATCCCTTGTATCATGCAGTAAGTTCTTTTTGTTTTCACACACTACTTTATTTCCCGGCCGTCCAAATAGATACTCTAAGTCCTCTGGACAAGTCGGACGGCCTGGGGCTTTCACACTACTTTATTTGGATGCAGTAGTAAACTTTATAATTTTCTAGTTAATTGCTTTCTATTTAATTGATTGATTTTAAATTTCACAGAAATATATTTTATTGGATGTAACAAACAAATAGTGTGCTATAAAGATAATTTTAATTAACATTGTCAGCTCCTGCAATAATGGATGTTTATGATATAGCCAACTCTCTATTATCTGTAGCAATGGATGGCACGAGTTCCATGGATAATAAAATTCACAAACAATCCAAATTTTGCAGGAAAAATAATTTAAGCTACAAACTTCATAATATAAGTGCTATGTTTTATTCAGTTGTAGTTATTATTTGTAGTTATTTTTGCAAGCATGTTATGAATGCATACTGAAAAGTTACTTGTTCAAATTTTCTAAAAATATTCAGTTACTCGATTTTGTTTTTCAACAGCAAAACATTTTTGTTTGAATCAGGTTTGCAGTAGGCTCAAAACAAGCTTATCAGTTATTAACATCCTTAGTTTTGTTCTTTAAGGTACTTGAGCAATTATAGAGCCAGAAACCAATGTTACTTGAGCTCACTTTTCACAAAATCCATCTACTAAAGCCTTATCTAGCTCTTCATATACTGACAGTTTTATTGCTTTTAATTTTTTTTATTACAAAGGACAAACTGCCTAAAGATTAAAAGGTCAGAAGCCTGTCTTCTTGTTTTAGATTGTTGTGAATTGCCATTTCCCCTATTCTGTATTTAAACAAATCTGTTTTCATGTAGAACTTTTATACAGTTTATTAGCAATTTCAAGTTGTTGATCAATCATTAACTTCAATAAACTGTGTATGATTAGAGACCTTGCATTTTAGCAACTAAAATAATATTACCACAAGGTCGTGGATAATCAAGAATTAACTGTTTAATGTATATATGCAGATATTTGTAACTTACTATATCTAAAGAACGAAAAAGAAGTATGTTTCTCACAGCTTCACCAAGCCTCTGTCTTTGTTCATCAGATTTTGGATATATAATCTATAAACGAAAAAAATTAACATTTTAAAAATTCAACTTCAAATATTAAACCAAATTTTAAAAATTAAATACTGTAATAATTAAGTACAGATATTTTTTAATTAACAAGAGTAATTAGCCTCTAGGTAAGGAATATGATAAATTTTAAAATAACGAATAAACAGCCAGATTCATATTTATTAGTCACTAGTAAATATGAATAAACAGCCAGATTCATATTTATTAGTCACTAGTCACATTAATCCACAAGTAAAAGTGCTGAGATACAAACAATGCAGTGTCTTTTACACATAAAAAATATCTGAAGCATTTATTGGAGATAGCTTAAAATTATTAACTTTCATTTTACTCTTACATTTTACTCTACTCTGTGAAGGTACCACATAGCATATTTGACAACAACCCAATGCATTTTTGATGCATTAGAGAAATATTAACATAGCAGTCTGACTAAATAGGCAATATCAACAACATAATATCCAGTTTGGTACTCCGAAAGTATATCCTAACATTATAATATATATATATATATATATATATATATATATATATATATATATATATATATATATATATATATATATATATATATATATATATATATAAGTCTTAAAATCAATAAATCTTGACCTTGATAAATATATTTATGGATTAGCTTCTAAATATGCTCAGCCTTTAGAGGCATTTAATATGTGGAAATTTACTATTTTAAAATCTATTAAAAATGCCATTTGGAGTATAAATTTATCTAGATCTATATATAATATGGATAATATAAAACACTCTATAAATGATTTACATAAATCTTTTATTACTTATGTTGATAAAGCCTCTAATAATTATGCTATTATCTGTAAAAAATTCTATATACAATATCTGTTAGATTATTTAAAAAATAATAGTCTATTTAAACTTGATTCACACTCCATTAATAGTATCAAATTGAAAATTATCAATATGTATAGTGATTTAGATATCAATAATAAATTTTTGAAATTTCCATTATTGTCCTTATTCCTAAATTTCATAAAAATCCTATTAAATTTAGAACTGTAACTAGTGGTCATAATTTATACTCTACTACTGCTAGTAAATTATTACTAAATTATTTAAATGTACTCAATAGTAATTTAAGTGATTCTAGTGATAACTACATTATTCTAAATAATAGTAAAGAATTAAAAAATAAATTAACATCACTAGGTAAAATAATAGGATTTCAAACTTTTGATTTTAAAGATATATTTAATAATATTAAGATCACTGATCTTTATGATGTCATTTTAGCTTCATATAATGCTTATATTACTAATCAATCTCATCTAACTAAATTTACCAATTTCCCTAAACTTCTCCATTTTGTTCTTTTCAATAATTATATTGTTCAAGGTAATAAATTATACTTACAAGTCTCAGGGGTTCCACAAGGTGGCTGTAACAGCAGTATGTTAGCTAATTTATACCTATATCATTATGAAAAATTCTTTTCTTCTACAGATTATAAAATTTACAGATATGTAGATGATCTGATTTGCTTAGTATTTACTGATAATTATGTCATAGATATAGATTTCTATACAGATAATTTGGAATTAATACCTAATGAAACTACTATTAGTAAAAATATAAATTATTTGGATTTAAATATAATTATAGAACCTACTAATGGGATAGTTACTAATTTATATGATAATAAAGATTTTTTTAAATTCAATATTAATAAAATATTACCTTTTAATTCCTGCAACTCAATTCAATTGTTTAGAAATATTATACTTAATCAACTTTTTAGAATTTATAAATTATCAGATAAAAAATTTCATGCTTTGCAAATTAATAACCTCAATATTACCAGTAAATTATATGAATATCCAGCATATTTAGTAAATGGTATAGTTAATAAGTTTCGATTAGCCTAAAATTCTTAATAATCTCTCCTTAGTATCTTATTTTAGACATACTTCTACATTCTCTTGTTTTTACATGACAATATATTTTCATGTATTTATTTTGCAGCTTTTACTGTAGAATATCGCATTTTACTGCCATTACACAGTACGGTTTATATTACTCACTTTAGCAACAGTAGATCACTTCTTTACTCTTTAGCGAATGGCAATATTGGTCTAGTCATTTTTTGCTTGTCATGGTTGAACATTTGAGGTGTATTTCAAGGTATTTATGTTTCCTTTCTATTTTTTCAATCTTTATGCTTGTCTTCCTAATAGCACATGTTTATAGATAAAATCTATCTTGTGTTTCAGAAACAAGCATATTTATGTTCATTTCGATTAAATATTAGGACTCGAAAAAGAATTTTTTTCGAAATGAACTATTCTTAAGCCTAAAGCTCTTCCACGTGCAAGCTTTAATGCTTGATTATTTTTTGTATTCCTTTTTTCGATTACTCACCATTGATATTTGTTGATTATCTTTAGCTTTCTGAACTGTAATATGTATTATAATTTCCTTATTATGGTTGAATTTCATTTTATTTCATTGTATTTTGTAGGCAAATTTTAAGATAGTGTATTATGAGTTACTACTTCCATTCTACCATTGGATTTACAATTTTAATATTTTATATATATATACAGGGTGAGTCGGAATTGTTTTCACAAAAGCAGAGGGGGTGATAGTACCCCACCAGACGAGCAATAATTACCATAGAACATAGGGTCGCATTGCACTCAGAGAGGCAGAAAAGAGTAAAATTAGAATATGAACCTGAAGGTACACCAGTGTTGGGAAAGCGAATGAATGATACCAACCGTTGCACAAACAGATTTATTGTGCAGCGACAAACTCACAGCAAGTGCCCAAAGTGGCGACCACATGTGTCGTTGCACCGTTCACACAGGCGAAGGAATGACTGAGGCAACCTCTCGAAGATTCCGGGTGTTGTGTTAATGTGGTCTGCGGCAACAACGATGTGCACGACGAGATCTTCCGCAGAGTCCACAGGTGTCTCGTACACTAAAGATTTCATGTGGTCCCAGAGAAAAGTACAGTGGGTTGAGGTCTGGTGAACGAGGAGGCCACGCCACAGGTTTGCCACGTCCGATCCAGCGTCCGGGATATGTGGCATTCAAGAAGTTCCGAACCGTGTTGAAAAAGTGTGCCGGGGCTCCAACATGCATAAACCACATGTCGCTCTGTATGGGGAGCGGAACGGCCTGCAATAAACTGGGCAGCACGTGTTCCAAAAAGATACGGTATGTTGTGCCGGACAAAAGGTCTGGCAGGATATACGGGCCAACCACGTAATCACCAAGGATACCTGTCCACATGTTCACGGTAAATCGGTGCTGGTGTTTACGATAGGTTGTGCAGTGGGGATTACCGGCAGACCACACGTGTTGATTGTGCATGTTGAAAATGCCTTCTCTGCTGAACGTTACCTCATCGCTAAATAAAACTAATGCAGGCAATCGTGGATCAGTATTCCTCATCTCGAGCATCCACTGCACAAAGGCTGCCGGCGGGGATAATCATCTGAGTGCAAAGATTGCACCTGTTGCACGTGGTAGGGGTGCATGCTTTCCTCGTGTAAAATACACCACACCACTTTCTGAGAAACACCCATTTCGTCTGCTATTACTCGCGTACTGGTGGATGGAGCTGCTGCAAATCTCGTCAGGACTCGCTCTTCCAGTTCAGGAATTCGTGCAATTTGCGAACGTCCTGCATTGCTGTTAGCGATGGCGAACGACCCGGTTTCTCGCAGTCATCGATCGACACTGGCAAAAGTAGGATGACTGGGAATACGATCACGTGTTGGAAACAGCTGCTTGTACAATCTTCATGCTGCGCATCCATTCCCTTTGGCTTTACCGTTGTGAGGTGCATGTCGGCCAATTCCTTGTAGGTGTACTCCGCCACAGCATTCACACAACGTGTCGGACGATGCTATCATGAGAATAACTTGCAGCGTTGAAGTTGTGCCGGTTTTTAAAAGGCAACGTGTGCTCTGATTGGCTATAGCCGGAACCTACTAGGAGCCAGTTATGCTGATTCTGCTCCCTGGACATTTGCATACGGTAACTGCGTTCGTGTCTGGCATAGGAGATACTACGTAGGCAGGTACACAATGACGTCCGAGGCCCTGACTGCATCATACTCGAAGCGGTTTGACGTGCCTCTTTTCTGCCTATCAGAGTGCAATGCGACCCTATGTTCCATGGTAATTATTGCTCGTCTGGTGAGGTACTATCACCCCTCTGCTTTTGTAAAAACAATTCTGACTCACCCTGTATATATATATATATATACAGTATGGGATCTATTATCATGAATGCTTGGGACTCTGGACTTTCTGGATAAAGAGTTTTTTCGTAATTTGGAACACTTCTCTAAAATCTATTGGAATGTTCTACAGTGTTGTAGAAAATTGGTAATTCAATTTTTAAGCATAAATGTATTAAATAAAGCTTTATTTTGTAATGAAAAGTATACTTAATTAAATAAAATTATATAGTTTTAAAAATATATATGTAATTAAATTAGAATCAGATCTAGTTGCTAAAAGAAAATTATGAAAAAGGTCAAAGCATGAAAGAAATTTATTATTGAGGCTTGATAGAACAAATGTTTACACTAAAGATAATAACATTTATTTATTTTTATTAAAATTATAACCCCATATTTATAGATGGGAATACATCAAATTTTTAATATATCTTGTCAAAATGGCTGTATTTTAAATGCCTAAATCATTGTTTTAATACATTTTTCTAGAAAATAAGCCTTCATTTTATTAAGTACATGTTTGAAGAGTAATTTTCTCATGCAACATAAAATTGCTCAAAATCTTAGTTGATGCAAAGAGATTACAAAAATTGAAAATTTATTTGCAGTAAAACGAAATATAACAAGGATCGTATACAAATACTGATTTTCGTGATATTGCCAGAGAATCTTTTCCAAATTACCAACAAATAAATAAAATACATTAAAAACTTATCAACATAAGAATTTAACATTTTGGACAAAATGTAAGCTATGGTTGCTGAGTGACCTATTTTTCATTAAGGAAAAAAGAAAAAAGGAGGTTTCTCCTTAAACACTTCAAACACCAAGAGTGCATATTTGCCTGAAAATTGGCAGAAAATGTACAAATCAGGGTCTCGTGAGTAAGAAGAAGAAAAATATAGGACCAAAATTGCATTGCACAAACGTGAGAGTGATATACTTAGAAATCTGCATAAACTATGCACTGCAGCATGAAACAGGAAGTTTGTCAATAAATTTTTGGAAAATAATAATTTTTTGCAATTTTCTTTTAGCGAAAAAACATTGGACACATCTCTTGGATCTAATCAAAAAAGAGCAAGCCCTCCGTAATTTAAGAGGTGCTATAAGGAGATAACAATCTCGATGGCCAGTTTAACGATTTATGACAAATTTAGAAACTTTTTATGAAGCATATAATATATTATGTCCAAAATAAATGAGATATTAATGAATTACGTGGGCATAAATTTCCGTTGTTGCATAGATTGACAGCACATGTATTGACACACAAATTTTTGGTGGCCGAATTTATGGCAATTTTCTGTAGGAAAACATAGAAAAATCATAATTCATATTATGAGGTCGTTTTTCTGTAGAATTTACAAAAGAATCAGTGGTCTGATTATTTGACAAGATTTAAAAAAAACTATTTTGATCAATTTTCGGTGAAAATGTGTTTGTTGATGCAAAATTTGGCATCATTCTACCCAATTCCGGTTTTGGAAGCATTGCGGATATCGGTATGCTGGATAAACTATCCTGTACTGTATGTATGTATATATATATATATATATATAATTCTTATTGACTTTCAAATTGTAGAATTAAGACACTTTAATACAGGTTTTGGATTTCGAGTCTTGTGGGTTATTCCACGATTTCATGATCTGGTACACTCTTATTTACATCTTTTTACATTTTTGATACTTCGGTATTCATATCTTATGCAATATATCGGCTTCCGGGAGTGTTGTCTAGACAAAAAGCTTGCTTAACCGGGCAATGGGGGCCACAAGGGAAACTAGCCCTTTCTCAATTAAATCTATCCACTTTAGGTGGAAAAAATGAAAATCATGCATTTTCCCCTCTCCCAACACCCCCAGATCGCCTGATAATTGTAAACTTCAAGAAAAAAACATGGTAGGAATCTATATTTTATTTACCTTATAAAAGATTTTAAACCTCTGTAACCTAGGAAAACAATTACGAAATATGTTGTAAATCAGAAACACTTGTTTAACACCTGTGTCACCACTTTGGCATTATTGTAGCAGACCATCATGAAAAAAATCAAAACAAGCTGTTTTAACATGGTTACAGTTTATTTATAACCAGCATGTACAGTTAATGAAACGGTTAACTGGAAATGCCAAAACTTAATTTTTATGTTAAGAATTTCAAAAATATGTGAAAATGAAAACCAAAAATTGCAAACTTACTAACAAACGAAAAAAAAAATTTGAATATCTCTGTAAATTTCTTTAGATTCCGTAGCTTTTCCCATAAATCTCTAAAAATCTCTAAATTTCCTTAGTTCGAGGCAAATTTTTGTAGATCTAAGAACATTGACTGCTAAAGAGGATGAAAATAAAATTTCCAGACGTATTTATTTGCACCCCAGTCACTTCGCAGTGAAAAATGTCATGACGTCACTTTACCACTACAAAGTGATTGAGGCATCAAATGAACGCACCGCACCATTCCAAAAAAAATGGTTTTGCTAAAAATAGAAGCTCTTTATTTTGTTTTGCATGAATGAAATGTTCTGTCACTCATCGAAAGAATGTTTATCTGACATGGAACAAATATATCCACCATGGAGTTAATGAGTTTGTTTTTACCTCCAAGATACTTGTCGTTTCCCTCCTTGCCGGAACTATTTTTAGCAACATTTCCAGTGTGATGAGTATGGATTCAGCGAGACGTTTGTTTGTCAGGATCGCAAACAGTTGAAGTGAGAAACATAGGTTCCAATGCAACATTTTATAATATTGATATTCCTAATTAAGGCAAAAAATCATTTGGTGGGATTTTAAATAAAACTGCTATTTGGCGTAATTTTTGGCAAATAATTGCTTGTTGGTGCAGAATTTGGCATTATTGTGCCAAATCTCGATTTTAGGAGCATCCAGATATTGGTATGCTGGATAAAAGGTTGTATATATATACTATATATATATATATATATATACTATATATATATATATACTATATATATATATATATATATATAAATATAAATTATTAAATCCAAAGTTAGAATGTATGTAGTAACTCATAATACACTATTCCAAAATTTTCTACAAATACAAAGAAATAAAAGAAATTAAGACAAAAAGAGGAAATAATAAAGCATAATGCAAGTCATAAGGACAAAGACAATCAACAAATTTCAAAAATGAGGAATGCAAATAAGAAAACAAAAAATCAAGCAAAAAAGCTTGCACATGGAGGAGATTTAGGCTTACGAAAAGTTCATTTCGAAAAAATTCTCGTCGGGTCCATATATCCTTTCGAAATGAACACAAAAATGCTTGTTTCTGAAACACAAGATAGATTTTATCTATAAACTTGTGTTATATGGACGACAAGCATATAGATTGGAACAATAAAGGAAACATAAATACCTCAAAACACACCTCTTCAGCGCAACCATGACGAGCAAAATATGACTGGATCAATGTTGCCATATGCCAAAATGAAAAGATGTGATTTGCTGTTGCCAAAGAGAGTAATAAAAACTGTACTGCGCAAAAGCAATAAAATGAAATAAAATGAGTTATTCAACTGTTAAAGCTTCGAGATAAAAAGATGAAAATATAATTGCAGGAGAATGAAGAAGTACGGCTAAAATAAGATAATAAGGGGAGAATATGAGAATTTTAGGCTAATCGAAACTTATTAACTATACTATTGACTAAATAAGCAGGATATTGATACATTTTACTGGTAATTTTGAGGTTAGTAATGTGCAAAGCATGAAATTTTTTATCTGATAATCTATAAATTCTAAAAAGTTGATTAAGTATAATATTTCTAAACAATTGAATCGAGTTGCAGGAATTAAAAGGTAATAATTTATTAATATTAAATTTAAAAAAATCTTTTTTATCATATAATTTAGTAACTATCCCATGAGCAGGTTCTATAATTAGATTTAAATCCAAATAATAAACATTATTACTAATAGAAGTTTCATTAGGTATTAATTCCAAATTATCCGGATAGAAATCTATATCTATGACATAGTTATCAGTAAATACAAGACAAATCAGATCATCTACATATCTATAAATTTTATAATCAGTTGAAGTAAAGAATTTTTCATAATGATATAGGTACAAATTAGCTAACATACTGCTACTACAGCCACCTTGTGGAACACCTGAGACTTGTAAGTATAATTTATTACCTTGAAAGATATAATTATTGAAAAGAACAAAATGGAGAAGCTTAGGAAAATTGGTAAATTTTGTAAGATTAGAATGTTTAGTAATATAAGCATTATATAAAGCTAAAATGACATCATATAGATCAGTGATCTTAATATTATTAAATAGATCTTTAAAATCAAAAGTTTGAAATCCTATTATTTTACCAAGCGTTTTTAATTTATTTTTTAATTCCTTACTGTTATTTAGAATAATGTAGCTATCACCAGAATCTCGTAAATTGCTATTTAGTACATTTAAATAATTTAGTAATAATTTACTAGCAGTAGTAGAGTATGAATTATGACCACTAGTAACAGTTCTAAATTTAATAGGATTTTTATGAAATTTAGGTATAAGCACAATATATGGAAATGTCAAAAATTTATTATTAATATCTAAATCACTATACATATTGATAATTTTCAATTTGATACTATTAAGAGAGTGTGAATCAATTTTAAATAGACTATTATTTTTTAAATAATCTAGCAGATATTGAATATAGAATTTTTTACAAATAATAGCATAATTATTAGAGGCTTTATCTACATAAGTAATAACAAAAGATCTATGTAAATCATTAACAGAATGCTTTATATTATCCATATTATATATAGATCTAGATAAATTAATACTACAAATGGTATATTTAATAGATCTTAAAATAGTAAATTTCCACATATTAAATGCCTCTAAAGGCTGAGCATATTTAGAAGCTAATCCATAAATAAATTTATCAAGGTCCAGATTGATTGACTTTAACACTTGTTTAGAATTATTACATGAAGGTAACCTGAATTTAGTGCCATATGACATTATAGTTCTTAAAGATTTATCTTTTACAATGGCTAAGTCTCCAGTAACTATATGACCCAAGTGTGGATTTATAAATTCAGCATAATTATCAACACTACAAATACATTCACCATCTAAATTTGTTGAGGAATCTATGTCGACTGAGAGAGATTTTGAAATTGCATTGTAATTAAAAATGGTTCTTCCAATAGGCTTGTTATATTTAAAAGTTTTAGTAACATTCAAATCCTTTACAGGCAATAAATGATGAAATTGATTAAATAAATTCTTAAAGTTTATGGAATTATAAATAGGATGCTTAAATGATATTACACAATAAGAATTAGAACAGTTATTATTATGAAATTGATTAAGTTTTATTTTTAAATATTTTGATCTAGTAATGAGCAAATCATAGAAAATATGATTAAAATGTTCATTAGTAAGATTTAACTTTAAGAAAATAGCATAAACTGTGTTTAATTGTTTTTTCTTAACTGCAAATACCCATGATTTAATAAATTTCCATTGATATGTGTTATTGAATTGTTGATGCATACTTTTAATCTCCGCTTTAATATCATATTGGGAGGAGCTTCCTTTACCGCGTTTAAATCTTTTGAGTTTAGCCAATTTACTATTATGTAAAAGAGGTTTAAAAAAAAGGTGATTAAAAATAGAATATTTATTATCTACAAAATTATTCTTAACAATATTACCATTGAGATATAACTGATTTAATCCATATGGAAACAGAGTACATTGTGATTTAATATAAAAGTTTTCAAAGAATAATCTATCAGCAGTATGTGTTTTAATGTCCAAAATATGTATAGTTATATTTTCAAAACCATGATGAGCAAAGTGTTTATATTCGATTTTATTAGAAGTAGGAAGAAAATTATTATTGTGGATATATTTTTTAACATGATCTCTATGTACATTCATACGTAGATGAATAGGATTACTGGTTTGTCCTATATAAGATATATTACATATATTACAAGATAATTTGTAGATGCAATTAAAAATTTTACAGAAAGTCTTATGACTATTTAGATTAGTATATATATATATATATACAGGGTGATTAAAAAAAGATGGGCCAAATTTTACGAGGTGGTAGTACATACCAAACCAAGCATTTTTCATCATAGTTTACAGAGTCAGAAACGAAACGTGAAGGCATTACAGGGAAATAGATTGGGCGAGATGGTCCCATAGCTTGGTTCCCATGATCGCCTGATCTGTTGTGTCTTGACTTCTTCTTATGGGAATATTTTGAATGCCAGAATTTTGACCTATACCAGAATTTAGACCACTGTTGTTATAGTACGCGACATGTCTGGTCTGTTCGAGAAAATTTGCCAATCCCTCCATCGCCACTGCGAGACATTCATTCAGGTTGGCGACCGCTTTCTTGAGCCATTACTGTAATTATTGTTTAATAAATGTCATTTTATACCAAGTCATTCTTGTGTTTTTGCCTCACCTCATCAGTTTCACCCTTAACAGCCTACTCGCACCTTTACATTTCCTTTCCGAGCCAGTAAACTATGATGAAAAATGCTTGGTTTGGCATGTACTATCACCTCATAAAGTTTGGCCCATCTTTTTTTTAAATCACCCTGTATACAGGGTGTCCTAAAAACATTGACCTCTGCTTTTATTCCTTAAATATTGATCTTAGACATATACAATACATTACAAAGTTGCGTAAAAAATGGTACAGAGTGTTATGAAATAAAGTAAAATTTTCAAGGGAATTAAATTTTAAGAAATACAATATTTAAATTTTTACAAAAACATTTCCAATGAGTAAAATGTGCCCCATACACTACTAAGGTGATATACAAACATACACAATATATATATATATACACACATATATATATATATATATATATATATATATATATACACAATATATATATATATATATATATATATATATATATATATATATATACACAATATATATATATATATATAAATATAAAATTGTAAATCCAATGTTAGAATGTAAGTAGTAACTCATAATACACTATCCCAAAATTTTCTACAAAATACAAAGAAATAAAAGAAATTCAAACGTAAAGAGGAAATTATAAGCATAAAAGCAGTAAAGCCCCGGGCATAAAAGCAGTCTTTTAAACAGGAAAGAGGGGTCGCCATCCCCCTCTACCATTTTATGCCTTGCATTTGGTCATTTCCCTCCTTTTTTTCATATGAATCTTTATATATATATATATATATATACACAAAATATATATATATATATATACACAAAATATATATATATATATATATATATATATATATATATATATACAGGGTGTCCAGTGCTATCGGTGCCCAATGGCTATTTCCTCAACCGTTAGTCACAGAGATATACTTCTAATTGCAAAAATGTTTTAAATTTTAAAATCTATTATCTTAGAAACAGTTTAAATCAATAGATGCATTTATGAAAGAAATACGAAATATAAATTTTTATACGGTACCCCGGTCCTACCAATTATATTTAGGAAAATCATCCTCATACAATTTCATGCATAATTAAAAAAAATCCTCCTTTTAAGACCAAAATTAACCGACTTGTAGCTGCTTAAAGTTAGAGCACTTTTTTGCTGAGAAATGAGGGTTATACACAAAATAATTATATACACAAATCTTATCTTTTAGGTGTTATATGCCTTTATTATTTTAGATTTAATGTACTTCATTTTTTATTTTCGTCTGCAGGTACGCTGCAACTGGTCTTATTACTGATCTATCAAAGTATAAAAATTTAAATTTCGTAACTTTTACATAAATGCATTTATTGACTTTGAATACGGAATTTCAATATTTATACAGTCCAGGTTGCCTGAAACGGGACATTTTTATGCGTGGAAAAGTGACTCAAAGTTTAATGCTTCATAACTCTTTTGTTTTTATTTTGCATGAAATTATATGAGGATGATTTCCTAAATAAAACTGGTAGGACCGGGGGACCGTATAAAAATTTATATTTCATATTTCTTTCAAAAATGTATTTATTGATTTAAACTGTTTCTAAGATAATAGATTTTAAAATTTAAAAAATTTTTGCAATTGGAAGTATATCTCTGTGACTAACGATTGAGGAAATAGCCATTGGCCATATATATATATATATATATATATATATATATATATATATACCATTTTATGTATTATATATATATATATATACATATATATATATACCCCCCAAGGGGTATATATATATATATATATACCCCTTGTTGCAAAAAATATATGCAGTCAAAAAAATTGAGCTACAACTGCAAAAGTCGGCATGTATGTATTGTTTGAGGAGATATGCAAATGATTAAAATTTGAGAGCAAAAAAACATTAAAGTAGCCAAAAGATGACAATGGTAAATTCTACTTTGGCAGCTATATATATACAAACCAATATTCAGTGCATTATAGTGTCAATTAAGTTGCTTAGTCCTGCAGAAGATTCTGCTAGTTGCAACTGGTTGCAACTGATCCAAAAGATTCTATTCTGAAAATGTTGCAGTTGTCATCTTAGCATATCCCAGATGTGCTCTATAGGTGATAGGTATAGGGACCTGGATTGCTAAGGGAGGGTATTAAATTTTTGAAGACATTATTGAGAAAGTTGTGCAGTATGAGTCGAGCATTGTCTTGTTGATAAATGGAACCTGGGTAGCTTGATAGCATAGGTAGAACAATAAGCTGCAGAATATTGGTGACTTATAAGCGAGACATCTGATTGGTTTGCAGCACAACTAGAGGAGATTGACTATCTCGCAAGATGGTTCCCCAGATAATCAAGTCACAAGTGATGGCTGTGTGACACTCTACAACAAATGTGGGTTTGGAACATTGGCCAGTTTTCCTCTGCACATGTATGCAGTAGTTATCAGCACTGAGAGAGAAGTGGGATTTGTCGCTAAAGACAGCATGCTTCCAATCAAACACTGTCGAGACTGAACAAGCTAGGCACCAATCAAGACAGACGTCTCTGCCTATGTTGAGGGGTTAGTGGAAGGCACATTAATAGACACCCACACCTAATCCCATCCTCTACTCTACCAGTGCTCTTTGAATAGTATCCCTTGCTGCAGGATGCATGGAGGATGGCAAATGCCTTCGAATGGCTGATAGTGATGCCATTGGTATGGACATGGCTTCTTTCCTGATTGCATGATCCTTTGGAGTAGTTGTCTGTCTGGGGCATCCTGAACCTCTGTGATGGCTACATGTGCCTTCTCTGATGAACTGTTGCCAACCAGCTTACCTTACGCCTCTGATGCAACCCCTCTCTAAATCCAACAATTGTTAATAGCAATGTCAAGTGTGTCTCAAAGGCATCTTTGCACACAACTTTTAATAACAAAGCAGGAAATCCAGTTCCATTTGCCCATGAGTGAGAACACCGATCATTTTAAATGCTGTATGATGCATCATTCTGATGTGTGTTGCATAAGCCCAATAACATTAGTAGCACTGACAGTTTGATTATTTGCATAACTCATAAAATGATATTTGCATGCCAAATTTTACAGCTATAGCTCAACTTTTTGTAGGTGCATATATATTTTTGCAACAACGTGCATTAGCAAACTCCAAATGCCATGCCTATACAATATCTTAATCCAATTAACATTTAAAGAATGAAACAGGAAAAATTTAGAAACAGATGGTGAACATATATTTGGCTTGATGTAGTTGTTTTTTAATTAAAGCAGGGAATTTCTTGCCAAGTTGGCCTCTCAGCTTGTTCTTTATGGATCAGGATTGGCTGGATATTCCTGTTTTCTCTTTGGGCTCATGAAAGTTCTTCATCACCCTAAGGATTTGGTGATTAATTTGAATTATGGTCAGTGATAACTTGCTGAATGGTCACTGAAATCTGGCTTCCAAACTTTATTTCAGCATGATGAGAGCAATGTGCACAGTTCAAAGGACAAGCTCTTCTCGAGAGTACATTAGCGTTTCCATGAGATAATCCTTTTTAGTGTCAAATCTCCTTGTCATATTCCTGAAGTCGTTGAAATTTCTTTCTGTAAAGATAGTGATGGAAATGATCTATGGATTTAACAACTGGTAACAGATTCTTTCCTTATTATGCAATTTCTTTCAAACTTTGACAAGTACTTGCAAAAGTATATGATGAGATGTGCCTGCCCTCCTATTTCCTGAGAGAACTGCCCCTATTACTTTTTTACTAGAATCAGTATCAAATATAAACCTCTCTGTAGGTCGAAGATATGGCTGAATGGAAGCTGAAACCATAATTTCCTTCAGCTGATTGTAGGCATCTTTACATTCAGTGGTATATTTAAATTTCTTCTCACCTTTCACTGCCTGATATAAGGGTTTGGCAATGTTTGAGAAGTTCTTTATAAACTGATGATAATAGGTATGCACGCCGAGGAAACTCCTTAATTGATGAATATCTTGCAGTTTGCTATTCTTTGACAGCACTGATTTTATCAGGATCAGTCCTTTACACCCTTCTCGGAGATGATATATCCCAAATATGCGACATATTTGGAACAGTCTGCATTTTGAAGGATTTAACTTAAAATTAGCACTCTTAATTTTTTAAATATCTGCCTACAGTTTTGTAGATGTTCGCCAAATAAATGTCCAACAATAATTTATCAAAAAATTGACAAGGCAGGATTCACAGAAGAGTCCTTTCAAAACGGTCCCCATTAGATGTTCAAATGTTGCATCCAAAAGGCATCACTTTAAACTGCCAGAGTCCTTGGCCAGCGGTAAATGCCGTCTTTTCCTGATCATTGAGATAGATATCCAATCCATTTGCTCCCAGAGTGTTGTGAATTTTTGGCAGTGGATAGTTGTCTTTCATAGTCTTCTATAGTCAATGCAGAATCTTGTAGAACTATCTTTCTTCTTCACTAAGATGATTGGTGAAGCCCAAGGACTTAATGATGGCTTGATTATGTCGCTTTCATGTGTGTCTTTTAAAAGCTTATCTACTTCTTTCTTAGCAACAAAGTAGTTTTCTGACAATTTGTTTAATCAGGAGCATGTTGCCAGTGTCAATTCTATGTTTAGTTAGTCCGATGTGTCCTATATCATTTAAAACACTTGAGAAAATTACACTGAATTTTGAAACGAAACTTTTGCATGCCTTGTGTTCTGCACGATTTAATCTGCCAAGATTCGTTAAGATAATACTTAGATGTTCAGGACTACTGTTCATCTTTTGGACAACCACGCATTATGCTGGTTACTGCAGTGCATTAAGCTCAAATCTGGAACTTGTTTTAAATTTGAATGAAAACTGAAATTTATTCGAATTTTTATATTTCCTTAACATTGCAGCATAGGACAAAATTTGGCATAATCATGTTGAAGACCCAGACCACACGACCAACCCTAAGGCTTATGGCAGCTTAATGTGTGGCCGGGGAATTGGCATAATCATGTATAAAAGGGGTTATTTATAATAGATCAATGATCACAAAACTTTTAGTTTCAATCATTGCAGTGAAAAATAATCTCGATGCAATTTTTGTGTTCATGATGTCATCAGCATCCCTCAAGGGAAGTCTCCCTTCCAGTAGATACTAGTAAGAGGATCCCTGGATAGATCAAGTGAATTATTAGCAGTTGGCAATATTGGCAAGTTCACAGATAGGTGATTCATAGTTCATATCCAAGTCGGGATAGTGGTTCTTTTCTGCAGAAAAATTTCTTAAATACTTCAGTGTATAATAGCTGATTTTTCAAATAGTATAGCATACCCCGCAGTCCGCAACAGTATGTTTAGCAAATTGCATAAATTATAACATTTTACTGGGATTGGAGACACAAGCTGGCGACCAATGCCACCACCAAAATTCTCAGGTCCCTATGCAATAAATGCACCCTTCTACTACTCCATATTTTAGAAGTTATTGACCCTGGGCCCCCAAGCCTCCTGGGCCCATATGCAAAGCGTTCTTTTCCCCTACTTGTCAACTGCCCTACTAGTGACAGATTTGCTTTCGGTTCATTCATCAGTTAACACATACTTGACACCTTTCTTTTTCATTTTCTGCCTCCTCAGTAATTTTTCATTGAACTATTATATAATGATGGCAGCAGATGACAATTTTTTGAAATGTTGCTATGAATGTTTTCCGCTACAAATGATTTTTGAAAAAATACAGAGATTATTGAATGTTTACTACAATTCGCCAGCATGGATATAACTAGCTCATTAGAATGTGTCTCATTAGAAGCACGATTGATAGAGAAGCTTTGAGTTATAGTATGATTTTTTTTATATGTGTATTTCTATATTTTTATATCCGTGATTACTATTCGAAGTTTTGTATTTTGAACAAATTTTTCCTATTCCCTCTAGAAATATTTTTCACTCTGTTCAGATTAATGTAAATTATTTATTATTTCACAATCATTCTTTTACTATGATTTTCAGAAGAGTGTATAATATATTTATTAACATGTGTATTATAAATGTTTTCGTTTTTTAATATTTATGAAGGTGTCTAGTTAATTATGGCTGAAATAAGTTTTATACATAATTTTACAGCAATTATGAATTTGTTATACGTTATAATGGCAATCTAATAATCTGTATCGGAATCGGAATCAGATTTTATCAGTTCTTTAATAATCTAATAGCATCGGTTATTTGGTATCGGATCTTTTTTGGTTTTGTGACTTCGAGTCCATATGCTTTGTCTATCTCAAGCAGAAGATTTTACTTTGTATACCAACGGAATGCAAAAATCCGTATTAGCGAGGGCAACTGATGATCTTCACTTAACAGCCAGTAATCTCTTTTCAAGCTTAATAGTTATATTTTTGGCTCTGAATTTCTGATAAACATCCTCTTGTGCTACTCTGTTTTTCACCTCATTTTTCATCTTTCCTTGTCCTGCTTTCATTTTGATTTGTATAGTTTTGATTTCTTTTTTCATTTGTCTGGCTTGCATTTCTTCCGTAATATCATCTTTCATAGCCCAAATCTTTTTCATCGCTTATTGTCTGGCTTTAATCTCTTGTTTCATCTTTTTTGTTTAGCTTTCATTGTTTTTATTCAGTTTTCATCTCTTCTGTCATCGGTTGTTGTCCAGTTTTCATTTCTTTTTTCATGGCTTTAATCAAAGCCACCATATCTTTCAACTATTCCTCGAATGCTTTTCTAGTCACTACCATATACTCTTGTCAAGTTTACAGAAATCCCCTTTCTGATGCCAATTTGTTATACTGTATCCTTTGGAATCATGAGTGTACTCTCAGGATACAAGAATGAGTCCATATTTCTGGATAACTAAGACTTTTATTTAAAAGCACATTAAGCGTAAACATGAACAATATACAGCAAATAGCTTGATAACTATCTTACAAGGTCCCTAAACAATTGTCAGATACAATAAAACAGCAGGGCGCGGTAGCCCATTGGTTAGCGCGCTGGAGTTGCACTCAGTAGGCCCGGGTTCGATTCCAGCCACTGCCAAAACTGCCGCCGTGTTCATGCGGAGTACGATCACGTTAAACATGTGGGTCCGAAAGTCCTTCCGAGAGGTTGGTGGTAGGGGAAGGAGGGTACGGTCCCTGTGGATGCCTCCCCCACTGGATTCCGGTCTAAATTGGGTGGCACTTCCCGACCGTCCAAACAGTTACCTTATACCTTTCTGGTAGGTCGGACGGTCTGGGTTTCAACAACAATAAAACAGCAATTAAATGCACAGCTAATTCACAAATTAGCAGATACAATTCTAAAAACACATCTCACAATTTAATTCAGAATGCCTTTTTGATACTCTTTCCTCTAGAATCGTGATTATAATATAATATTTTCTTTTACTTAATGTAGGTTTTTTAATTGAAGCTTTAAGCCATCAATAGGAATCATCTTATCATGGAGCTCACAAGAGTTAGAAAACAGAAAAATAATCACCAATATTATATATTCAACGCCTTTCAGTCCACCCTTTGGAATAATGGAACCAATGGACAGAAACTACACACTTCACTTATGAGACTGAGGTAGCCAAATATTGAGAAGCAAGACCCTTGGAGCAATATGTTTACACATTGTTCTGCTATACATTCTTCCCCAGTAATTGGAAATAACATGAAAAACATCCTTAAAATATTGCACCCTGGAAAAGCAAAATTTTATCCCAATCACAAAAATCCTAAATAAAATTATTTATTGCCATGTAACATTTTGCAATACTGCCTCTAGACCATTTTGAACTATATGAAAAAGGCAAAGAGCAAAATGTCAATCCATAAACTATATTGTTATGATGTATCCTCTGCAATCAGATGTGTACTCCCAGGATACAAAAATGAGTCCAAATTTCTGAATAACTAACACTTTTATTTAAAAGCAGTAATAAACAGAAACAGTATATAGTGAATAGATAGCTCAATAACTATCCTACAAGATTGTTAAACTGTCAGATACAATAAAACAGCAATTAAATACTCAGCCAATTCACAAAATATTAGATACTATTCTCAAAACACTTGTCGTATCTCACAATTCAATTCAGCTTGTATCACATAACTCCAACTGAAAGATAACTATTTTTATGTTCTCTCTGTAGAAACTTTCAGAAGAAGCTCATATCTCCCAGAATATGCATTATTTTGAGAAAGCTCAAGTAAATTTGAAAAGTGGCCAAGTTGGTGATAAATTTGCCGAATCTGGTAACGCTGCCCCTACAAATCAAAATATGGCAACCCTACATTCACATAATGAGAATGGCTGCCTGTAAAAGTGCTTTCTTCTTGAATACAGCAAAGGTCCACTATGTAGAGGCGAAGCACAGTGAAACTTTTTATATATTCATAAGAATTTTGTTAAAATTATCTAAATTAAATTTAACTTGTTACAAAAAGGAAGTGTCATTTTAATTTGTAGATATTTTGATACAATTCTGATGAATAGACAATATGATATGAAAAATTTAAAAATAAATTTCAAATACACAAACTTTTAATTATCTGTAGTACAAGCACATTTGAGAACTTACTCTCTCCACATCATCATCTTCATCGTCTTCAGGATTATATTGTTCAGCAAAAACTGTAAAAATAAAAGAAAATATATAAATATACCAAAATTAGCAAATGCGTATATTGTTAAAAGTATCTTCTATATAAAAACATGTTCCTCCTTGTAAGTAGACCTTGTTACATATGTAAACTATTTGGTCATATGAAATTTCATTGTACAGCAAACACATGGATAAAATTAACAAATTTAGAACACTAATGACTTCTGGTGTTGGAAATTTTTATTTCAGTTTAACAGAGAACAATGTTGCAAAACAAAATTTTAATGTAACAGAAATTAGTGCTAGTCAACATTTTACACTCCTCAACTTCTGGGGGAGTGAAAAAGCAATTGAGGCACAATTGTTTCATGCAATTGAAACAAATTGAGATGCAATAGGCAAGCTCTATAGTCTGTACCTTTTTAAACTAACTTGAACACCCAACAAAATTAAAACACATTTAAAATTTCATAAATATTTTCAAATTGGGAATTTGGGGCAGCTGAATGTAGAATAGGAGCATTTTCTTCAACAACATTCAAGAGCATTTTTAAACTCCAGAAAAGCAGTTCTGAATGGTTATGAGCTTGCATTTATTAGCCATTTAATTTGAAGAAATCACCATGCATGTTAAACAGGAGAGTTACTTAGCAGTAGTAAAGTAAACAAGAGTAGAGATGAAAAGAGGAGATACTTGTCTTTTCCAGCAGGGGTAGGAGCTGGAATACATCCATTGTGATTTTCACATAGGTAACTTCACTTCAAGATCCAGAACAATAGGAGCAGTAGAAATAGGTTGAGGGAGATATAATAAACTAGATCACAACATAAAATGCTGCACAAATAAGGTAAGGGAAAGAAATATGTTTCACACTAGCGTTCCGATGTCCAATTATCGATTTTGCCAATATATCGGTATTTTTCCGATAACAATAAACCAATATTTGAGAACAGATAAACCGAAAGATCTGAATTTTCTTTTCTTTTTTTTTATTTTGTACTTCCAACATCGAGGAAATGTATTTCCTTTAACTGCCTTTCATCCTGAAACAAAACAATGTGCAGAAAGATGATAAAATACTGAAATACCTCACTAACCTAAAAGTAGATATTGGAGGCAAAGGATAGTCTATCGGATCCTGTGCATCTGTAGGAAAGGAAAACTAAAGTCTGTCATTTGGTGCTATGTTCAAATGTTTATAATCAATAAGCACACCTTTCTGTTATTTATCTTTAGAATGGTACGAAGATCTTTAATTCTTGATACATACCGAGTCATCCACAAGCAAGCCACAAGGGACTTATACAAAACAAACATTCCTAGTCTGATATACAGGGTGTTTCAAAACTAATGCAATAAACTTTCAGGGGTGATAGGACACACTGAAACAAACACTTTTCATCATAAATACATGGTCGCAAGTGAAGTGGTTATGAGCTAGAGGGCACTTTCCATTTCTCCACACACACACAGTTCTGGGCGCGGTAGCCCATTGGTTAGCGCGCTGGAGTGTTGCACTCTGTAGGCCTGGGTTCGGTTCCAGCCACTGCCAAAACTGCTGCCGTGTTCATGCGGAGTACGATCACGTTAAACATGTGGGTCTGAAAGTCCTTCCGAGAGGTTGGTGGTAGGGGAAGGAGGGTACGGTCCCTGTGGATGCCTCCCCCACTGGGTTCCGGTCTAAATTGGGTGGCACTTCCCGACCATCCAAACTGTTACCTTACACCTTTCTGGTAGGTCGGACGGTCTGGGTTTCAACAACAACAACACACACACAGTTCTGGCTGCTCAAACTGCAGCTCGTACCCTAGAGTGATTCAGGCGGTCTGGGTATTCAACATACATTCAGTCTTGCACAATGCAGAAACTGTTGTAGCTTCTTAAATTTAAGTCGCTGCATACGGATGTATAGGCTATTAAGGGCAAAAAAAAACTACTAAGGCATAATAACTTTAAGAACAAAAGTTCACATACCTAAGCATCGTCTTGCCGAATAATTCATGCAGAGGTGAAAATGATGAAATGTTCATTGAAAGCAAGCAATTCACAGAATTTAAAGACAAATCACTTTTTATTGTGAGATGAATCCATTACATCTTCAAAGTTACATAAGCTTTTGTAACCAGATTGTAAAGACACAATATTTACACTGTGAGCTTTCAAGCTCTGGGAAAAAGGGTTTTCAGTCCATAAACTAGACACATTTTTAAAAAGCAGGATGTCGAAAACACAAGTAAGTAAAAAAATATTTTACCCCTTACCAAATGCTGTGCACTTCATAAGCCACCATTCACAGGTTACACGTTATGGTGAATACAAGACTTTAACATTTGCGAATTTCTGAGTTTACAACACGGAAAACATGGCCTCTCAAACTGAGAACCATTTAAAGCAAAAAGATCATCTTTACTATTAATCATACCACTATGTCAACGATCTACCGATCGTACATTGGAACCAGCAGTCGAATAAGTCAAGCAACACGACCTTATCAGTCAAGAAGGTCCAATGTGCTCACTGTTTTAAAAATGTGTCTAGTATATATACCCAGCGATGGGTGCGTTCCAGAACACAATCGTTGCCGGCAACACCCTCTGGATATGCAAAGCAGATGCGTGCGTGGAGAGAAAGTGATTTACATGAAAAGCCTGTTGGGAAAACGCCACAATTCGTTCATGAGAACAGAAAAAGTCATTCATAAAATAAATTAAGATGAATGCAAGTTAACAGGAAACGAGAATCGCGACGTAAACAAGCCCGTTTTTCCAACTGAAACAGAACTGACACACAGCAGCGAAACAAAGCTTTACTTAAGACAAAACAAATGTATGGCAGCACTGAAGGGTCCCCTTTCAAACAGTTGGAGGTGCAAGCAAGAAAATATTCCGTGATTGGGAATACGCCTGTTGGAGAAATAGCTTCAGTAAAGCCTTTGTGCTTCCCTGCCATTACCTTTGACAAGACCATAGACAAAATGCATATCCGCTTTCCCCACATTGGTATATCGATACATTCCAAGTCGCTTATGACCTTACACGTGAAAACCACCGCTTTTCTATGTATTCCTGAAAGAGCCCTCTAGTGTCTGAAAGTGCCTCCTAGAACATAACCGCTTCACCTGCAACAATGCAATCTATGATGAAAAGTGTTTGTTTCGGAATGTTTTATCACCCCTGAAAATTTGTTGCATTAGTTTTGAAACTCCCTGTATAGTATAGATATTATACTTGGTGTTTCCAGTTGAAGACAGATTTTTCTAGATTGGGCAACATTCCGCTAATCAGTTTACTTTTGCACCTTTATCATGACTTTTTGAAATATAAAATACTTAAACTAATTAGAATCTTTAAAAAATAATGCTGAGGGACACAATTCCACACCCTGCAGTACCTGCATACCAAAGTTCCTGGCCATGCAATGTTTAGATTTCCCACGACAGACTGCACACAACTTCCTTTATTATGTAAGAAGGCCGAAGTGACTTGTGAAAAAAGGTATATACAAGGGTCATTTTTATTATGCATGTCTGGAGATGTTTACCCACTTCTAAATGGGGCAGAAACTTGGAATTTGATACATGGATTGCTCAAGTGATGCAACTGGCCAGAAAATTCCAAATATCGGAAATTAATCATGGGAAGGGGGGATCAATTTTATTCTCCATATCTAGTTTTTATTTGATTAAATTTTGCTAATCGGATATGAATAACCATTGTTGTACGAAATGTTAAAAAAAGTGCAATATTCAGCCTCATTATCCTACTTATTTAATTGCATCTTTCCCTGTAAAATAAGGTTTGCATTAACCGAATCAAAAGCAGAAAAGAAAAAAATCTTATATTACCTTTCTTGAAAAAAAAAATAACTAAATATATAAATTAGAAAAAAAGATGGAATGATTACGAATGGTGCACGTCCCAATGAAACTTGCCAATAAATTGAAAGCTTCTATTTCTTTACAGAAATTTTACTAAATTACTTTTTGTTTGATGTCAATTTGGGCTAAAAGTCCTGAAATTTTTAATTCTGGTTTTGTTCTAAAACCTTATTTCCAAATATAATTATTCAAACTGGGACTCCCTTACATTCTCCATTTATGGAAATGCTATTTTTACCAAATATTTATGTTGAGTTAATAGTAAAGTTGTGTATTTGGAAGTTTTAGAAAGATTAAATCTGATTTCACTTGAAAAATCACATTATACGAGAATCTCAGTTAGACAAAAGCAATTTATAATTTTCTAGAGGATTTTAGCATATTGTAGTTAAGATATTTTTGAATTTTCATTATATAGTATTTGTAAATAATTAATATACAAAATTATTTAAGGACATTGTTGACCACAGTGATTTTCAACTAAGCTTACATTCCAGATATATTTCTCATCAATTTTCAGTGCAGTACTTTGAATTGCTTTATTTCGTTAGAGAAATATATCAATTTTATAAATATAAACAGATAGAACTATCACTTGACAATAATATTCTAATATATTTCTACTTCATACACAGGTGCCCGTAAAACTTTTCTAAGGGAGGGGGGGGGGGAGTAAACCCAAGCACATGATGTACAACATTGACTGGCTCAATATATGCCTTTGTTACATTGAATGTCCAAGGGGGAGTGTGCCCCCCTTGGCCTCCCCTATGTGATAAGGCAAAATGTATGCTAATTCAGAAGTATTCTCTCGCGCCACACACCAAACGTCATTTTATCGCCTGCTCTGGCTTATTCTGGTAACACCTGCAATTGGAGGGAAAGACGAATTGTTTTAATAAAGGATATTGTTCATAATTTGATTGCATATCAGATTGCGTATGAGAATGTCATTAGATACATTTGTATCAGATTATTTAGAAGATTATTATTTGTATCAGATTATTTAAAAGATTATTTAGAAGATTATTATTTGTATCAGATTATTTAAAAGATTATTTAGAAGATTATTATTTGTATCAGATTATTTAAAAGATTATTTAGAAGATTATTATTTGTATCAGATTATTTAAAAGATTATTTGTATCAGATTATTAGGAAAGATGTTAGGAAACTTATCAAAGTATACAGTAGTATTTCAAATACTGGTTTGATTATTTATAAATCAAATAACAATCCGACTAATGTGGTTTTCAAGTAATACTATTAAAATACATGTATTTAAGAACTTTGTGTACTGCATACAGATAGTTTGAAATTAGTTAAAGAAATGTTTGACACACATACATATTTATAATTTGAATAAAATGATTCTATGAGAGATTTCATAGTAAATATATGTGTAGAATCCGTATATTATTCAATTCTTATATAATACAAGAATCTGTAACGAAATTTGAAGATTATTTGAAAGGAGGAAATATTTGTTATTTTAAAAATGCCAAATTTGTAACATTTTAAGAAAATTTGCTTGACATTTTCAGTTTGTGAGAATAATGTTGCTTTCCCGACACACATAGGATAATACAACGTTTTTCAAGATGTGTTCTGTGGAAACCTTGGGGTTCTGCAACGTGATAGTTTCATGTAACTTTCTTAAAAATTTGAAAACGGGTAAAATTTTAATGTTTTTAAATTATTTTAATTTTAATTATTTTATTATCAAATAAAATTTTTTTAAATGTTATTGGAAAATAAATAAAAATATTTCCTAATTTAAATATGGTAAACAAATGTCAAAATTAATTGCACTTTGCATTTAAAGATTCTCTGGCCAATTACATTTCCAGCAACTTATGTGCGTGTTCATTGAAATTAGTAATATATTTTACAATTATTTTTATGTCTAAGTTTAATAAAAATTATAAAAATATGAAAGAGCCTTTATGCAATGGAAAGTGATGTATACACGTCAATTTCGAAAGAACTATTAAGCATTTGTATACTTTTTTGCACACTTATTTCATACAGTCATATGAATTTTTGAAAAACCAGAAGTTACATATTCAGAACCGGAAATCCTTAATAAACCCTACTAACCCCTCCGGAATTCAATGTTTAATCTATATCAGTCTTTATCTAAGCTGTACCTAAAGCTAAGTCTGAAAAACAGATGTTGAAATGAAAATGTACATTTTTGAATAGGAAGTGATATTTCCCTCCAGAACAAGTGGAAATCCTTCATGAACCCTCAACCTCCTCTGTAATTTTATGCTGCATCTATATTAGCCACTACATTTTTTTTAAACATCTATATCCTACGAAATAGATGTTTAAAAAAAAATTGTTAAAAACAATGGCAAATTGTAAAATTTTCCCACCAAAATCAGCATTTCAAAATTATTTATAGTAAAATTATATTTTTTGTAAACACATGAGCTAAATTGTCTGACTTACAGTTTTAAGTGAATTGTAAACAACATACATTTACACTCAGCTTTATCCATCACACGAATTGATCTAATATAACCATTATGGATCTGAAGGATTAAATAAACTTTAATTTTTGTATACAGATTTAAAGGTATATTTATGACGTAGAATGTAAAATCTCATTAATTTGACATTTATGGACTTTTTTTGTGAAATATAAAGATATATATATATATAATGTGTTTTAAAAGTCTATAACCAAATACATTGTGGAAAGAACTTATGATCTGTTTAAAATGGGTAACATGAAAATATTGTAGGCTCATTTTTAAACATTTATAAGAAAGAAATAAGCTATAAAAAAAAGCTGAAACCACAATATTTTCAATTGGATTCAAATTCTGGAAAATTATGACTGAAAAATGACAAAAAATATAACAAAGTTAACTAGATATTGGATTAAAATGTTTAGGGATAAAATCAGTCATCTCAGTCATCAAAATTTACTCGGTCAGCATAACAAATTCAAAGATAAATATTTCACCATATATACTATTACTGATTTTTATATTTAATATAACTTAAGACTATGTAATGCATTATCATCTTTGTAAACCTTTAATTTATTTAGATAAACATGGGTCATTACTTATATTTCTGACACAGTAAATAAATATTTCAAAAGTAAACATTACTGTTTACATACATATATGCTGTGTTCCTTTTTATAACAGCAATTCTTTTATAGCAATTCTTTTTTATAACAGTTTTTATGGATATATATACTTTCAGTAACAGTATTTATTTATGAGCAAACTATGGAAAATGCTTGTCAAATGTGTTGAAGGCTATGTTAAAAAATACTATTTTTTGTAATTGTGGAATATGTAATTTACTATAAGAGAAAAAAAAATAAAGATTGCATTTTATTTTCCCAATTTTTGAGCATTTATTTATTTATATATTGTTTCATTAATCACAAACAGTCCGACTGTTGAACAGTATGTTATATTAATCTCATATTGTATTCTTTTATGAGCTAAGATGGATGTTTAAACTTTCCTTTCACTATTAGTATCTTTCTAAAAACTCTTGTAAAGCACATATATGGAAAACTGTAAACCTTTTCAATTTTAACATCCGACAGCTGAGTTATAATATACAACACAAAGCATATAGTAGCATCTTGTACAAAAAAGTAAACTTCATATTAATGTCTTGAAATTCTTTCGCCAGTGATAAGTTAGGAAGTCTTCATAAAAGCAAACTATAAATTGTTATTTTTTTCCTGAAGGAGATGCAAATTCCAAATAAAGGTTTAAACTATGCTAGTTTTTTTTTAGCATTTTGCTAAAAGAAATCTTATTTTGCCAATACATGTTCTAATATTTTAATTAAAATGTAAAAGCTCATATACCTGACATAAAAGTCCTTTGATTTTGTATAACATAATATTTCCAAGTTTGCGATATTTCGCTAGATTATTTGACAAGTTTGCCAAATACATCGTCAAGTGTTACAAACAAAGGTAAAAAAAGTGCATTTCCTATATACTAGAACGTGCTCCCATCATATGACAGAATTAAAAATTTGCAAAACAGAGCCTATGTAGTTGAAGTCCCAGGTCGCCCAACACATCCGAAGATTCGAGTAGCTGTCTAAGCGACCGGGACCTCCTATGTAGTCATTTTTATCAATTTGGTGCTATTTTTTATCAATTTGGTGACATTTTAGTCAATTGGGCAACATTTAAAAAAACTCCCTAAGTTTGCGATATTCCGTAAAATTAGCCTCTAAAATTTCACCAAGTGTTATGGATGGACAAATAAACTTATACAGTATGCGACCTCTTATCCGGCACCCCAATATCCGGACTCTCCCAAAACAGGAATTCGGCAAAATAATGCCAAATTCTGCACCAACAAGCAATTATTTGCCAAATATTGCGCCAAATAGCGATTTTTTGTTTAAAATACTGCCAAACGCTTTTTGCCTTAATTAGTAATATCAATTTTTTTTAAAATGATGCGTTGAAGCCTATATTTTTCCAGGGTACGTGCGATCGGCGCACGAAATTCAAAAATGCCGCGCGGGAATTCGTTTGCACTCTCCGCCGCTGATCCTTCTTAAATTTCGAAAACGAACAGAAGGAGTTCTTGCGAGAGCGAATGAAAGGCAGGAATGAAATTATTCCGTGGATCGTGTTTTTTGCGGGAAGTTCCGTATCGCCATAGCACAACTCCTCTTTTCCGGAAAACATTCGAAGTAGCACAATTTCCCCCGAAAATTTCCGAAGCGGCTGCATCCAGTACGGGCGAGACGCATGAAGGCTAAAAGCACAGACTAATATCAGGATCTATCTAGTCTTCATGGCGAGACGTGTCATTCCATTCTTCACTAGTTACGGATATGGCTCCTGCATATATAGGAGCCTTAGTTACGGACAAGTTGCGGCAAGGTGCTTTTTTTAATGGTGTTTCATTCTTTTCTGGGTATATAGGACAGAGCACACTAGGCACAAAGGTTTCGATTTTTCTGAATTCGTTACATTTTCTTTTCTACTCTTTGTACCAGGACTTTGATTTTCAGTAAAAGTATTCCAACTTTTTTGCTAGAAATATTCCGATATTGCTAAAGAAATCCTATTTGCTTTGTCTACGCCCTTCAAACGCGATGTGCCGCACAGAATTCACACTATTTTGCACAAACATTTATTGGAAAAAATTGGGGAAAAAAAAGGTCATCAGCGCATTTCTGAGATGATAGAAAGTACGTTTAAGTAAGGAATTCCCGAAATTAATGAGAGTTAACTTTTGCCGAAATGCGAAGAAAAATATAGCAGCTATAAAATGTTATTCAGAGCCTTCTGATTGATCTCTTTAAATACTTAACCTAAGCAATAAATTTGTCATTTTCTCGGAAAAACCTGATTTTTTTTCATCTCCGTGGAAATATACACATCTTTAATATTTTAAAAAACGTTGATGGAATTCCAACATCAAAATCCTTTTCAATGAAATCCTATTATTTGGATGAAAATGGCTATTTTGAACCGAAAATTGACCCTATCAAAAAGTTCCATTGCAGTATATTTATGGAGTTTTAACGTGCTACATTTTTTAATTAGTATTTTATAAAAGACAGTTTAGCAATATCGCGGAATTTTTTTATGGAAACACAATCGCCGAAATATTTCGTTTTATTTTTAAATATTTTCCATTTTTTCAATCTGTTTCCATCCACTAATATTTTTATGTTTTGGAGGCTTTTTATAATGGGATATTATTTTTAAACATATTGTTGATGAAATTGAGATATATGTAGTTTAGGATAACGAAATTATTTTTTTTTATTTATTCAGGCATTTAGATAGGCTTATTAGAAATACATTTGAAGAGCATAAATTAGAATTTGATATATTTGCACCCATAGTTGAATCTCATTTCAATTAAAAATGAACATCCTTCTTATCTTAATTTTATTAAAAGTACTTTAAAATATTTTGAAACATATGAACAAAGGTTCTTCTACTAAAATATTAGATGAATATGGTGAGGGCCCACTTTAGTTGAAATGTTCCAAAAAAAGACTTCTAATAACTACCCTGAATAATCAACTTTTTTCAGACATTTTTTTCTTTCAAAAATTTTCTTAATTCCTAAATTTGATACTATAATTATATGTAATTTGCATTTTAGTTAACCAAGTATATATTTTCATATGAATTGTAAAAAATCTGTATTTAATACATGTTTTTAAAATGAATTATAATTTTCTATAACATTTTAGCCCATTCCAGTAAGTTTTAGAAAAGTGTTCCGAATTACGTAAAAACCCCTTATCCGGAATACCTGAAGTCCCAAGCAGTCCGGATAATAGATCCTGTACTGTAGTAGATAAACGACCAATGACATCCAAATATAAAACAATTACCCAAAGTATCTTCTCTCATGAAATGGAACGAACTAGATCTACGAGATTGATGACAACAAATTTATAATATTACATATGAAAAGTGAAAATATCTCACAATAGTTAATACTTTTTATTTAATTTTGCGATTTTTTTTTATAAATTTATTTGAAATATGTGCAATATCTCAAAAACTATTCATACTAGCAATCCAAAGTTGATGTTAATCGTTTTCTAATGAAAAATTACATAAGAAATAATTATTTGGGTAACATTATTGAAGGTTTTGATAATTTTTTTTAAATTTTATTTCAAAATTTGGAGGTATTCTGAACATTTGATTGCATTTAAAAGCAACAGGCTTCCAGTTTTCCCTAATTGTAATTTTGTACCAAATTTCGTTCGAATCGCTTCATTCATTTGTGAGATATCGTCTCCACAGACTCACTAACACACACACATGCTTACACATACGCACACACACATGCTCACACATACGCACTCACACATGCACACTCACGCACTCACAAATGCATACTCATATGCACACACGCACTCGCATATGCACACACGCACTCGCATATGCACACACATACTCACATGCACACACACCAAACGCATACATGCATAACTTTAAAAATGCCTGATTCGTGTTCAAGGTTGCTTGAAACGTGCTCTCCCATCAAAAACTGGAATTCAAATTTTCGCCTATATGAAAGTAAAATTCAATCCATTGCCTTAGAGCTACAACTTTAACGCATTCAGTTATAACTTGAACATAAATGCAAAGTCTTTAATGCATTAAATTAATCAAATCCGAAGTATTTGACACTCTCCATCACTAATTCAGATTTTTTTGCACCTCCACCCTCCTTCACCTTATAGAAAAGGAGAAATATCACGTGACTTGCTCCGAAATAACCTTGAGAGAAAAATCTCTCCGCATGTAACGTGATACATTTGGCGAGCGCTTTGAAAGTCAGCCAATTTCAGCATGTGATGTGAAAGAAGACATCTGAATCAGCATGAGTTTTGCCCAACTGCCTCCCCTATAGGTGACCATTACTTTAATAAAATGATTGTGAAAGTTAATCTAATTTAGAAATAATAAAACATTTAAAGTGTTACATCTTGTGTATGTATTCATCTTACATAGGTAACATATTTTAAAATCTTGTGCATTTCATCCACTCTTAGTATTTTTATACAAAATTATTTTATTTTACCCACCAATAAATAAAATTTATTGAAAATGTTAATTCCAATATAAATTTCACTTGTAGTACCAAATCTTTTGCCAATTGCTCAGCCTCCCCAGTCAAAAATCTCACACTAGGCTACTGCCCCTCAGTCTGCTACAGTATTGTTACGGTGGTTTTTAGAAAAGTTAACTTAGTATACTCTTAAAGCAATAATAAATAAATTTAATCTAACTTAAGCTAGCAAATTTACAATATTTATAATTTTAAATATATTATAATCTTAATTCTAACTCTTAATTAAATGGTAAACAAATTAACTCTTAACTAAATGACAAGTAAACTAAAATAACTTACTTTTTTAATGAATATTAAAACTTCTAAACTATTAACTCTTATTGAATCTTGTGATTGTTTACCTTTAGTGTACTTAAAGCTGAGCAATCTTAAATATCTAAATAAATTTAATTCACTTAAAATTGTTTTCTCAAGTAATTGCTCAGATTAAGTAATGATTATTAAAGCTTTGAAAAGGTGTAAATAAACTTAACTTTAATATAAATAATTGTTTGCCTGCCTAACAAGACTTTGTGATCATTTTTAAATACACCTTTTCCTAGTAAATTTTATACTGGCTGGAAATCCCCCCTTCCCAAAAAACGTGAATACAAAATTGCTTTGAAAGCAATCATCAAGAGTACATACTATGTAACCTACAAGAAAGTAAATTTTGTAAACATGTTTTCATTTTTCACCCAGGATAAATTTAACGATGTTTAAATAATAATACGCATGTGTTTTAAATGTCAGCAATGTTCATGTTTTGTGTTCCTTGTCATTTAAAACTGTTCCTGCTGACCTACTCCTAACCTTTTTGGCAGACAAGAATCACCTAGACATTCTTGCGTCAGTTTTTATTGAGATTCTTACTCTGCAAATCAGAAGACTTGTCCTACCTCAGAACCGCAAAACCTTTAAAAATGCCCGAAATCAGGCAGTGGCTGAGGAGAAAGTCTGGAGTCAGCAGAACTCCCAACAACCATTAGAGGAGGCAAAAGTAGTTGTCCAGTCTGGATCAGATGAATTCAAAAATATTCTGAAACAGCAGAGTATGATGTCGGCACTAACATATTCAGTAGCTTCTTTACAACTAAAGGTTCGAAAAGTCATTTCTGCTCCAAAAGAGAATAACACAAAAGGTTATTCACAAAAGAGACAAGTCCAGCTAACGGCTCTATCATGCTGAAAACACCGGTTCTCGTTAGATCACAGAAGTCAAGCAGCATCGTGCACGGTTAGTACTTGGGTGGGTGACCACCTGGGAACACAGTGTGCTGTTGGCATATTTCGGGCGTGGTAGCCCGGTGGTTTGAGCGCTGGATTTACACACTGCCACAACTGCCGCCGTGTTCATGCGGAGTACGATCACGTTAAACATGTGGGTCCGTAAGTCCTTCCGAGAGGTTGGTGGTAGGGGAAGGAGGGTACGGTCCCTGTGGATGCCTCCCCCACTGGGTTCCGGTCTAAATTGGGTGGCACTTCCCGGCCATCCAAACGGTTACTTTATACCTTTCTGGTAGGTCGGACGGTCTGGGTCTCAACAACAACAAAAGAGACAAGTCAGTAGGTCCTTCCGAGAGGTTGGTGGTAGGGTATGGAGGGTACAGTCCCTGTCGATGCCACCCCCCACTGGATTCAGATCTAAATTAGGTGGCTCTTCCCGGCCGTCCAAACAGTTACCTTACACCTTTCTGGTAGGTCGGACGGTCTGGGTCTCAACAACAACAAAAGAGACAAAAGTCTCAGGATGCAAGAAACTTTTCTCCCACTTGCTTCAAATGCAATGCAAAAGGGCAGATAGAAGAATGTCATAGACCATCAAGAAACCAATATTAACAACAGGGTTACCGAGGTGATTACATATCACCAGAAAATAATCAGGGGTATGCTTTCCAAGGGGTTACCAAAACATCCAGCAAAGTCAACCCATGCCTCCGTAATAGAATTTTCCAGCATATCAACCAGTACTTCTACCTAGGCCTCCGTGGGATACAAATCCATTTAATCAGACTCAACAACAGTCATGGCAGGCAACTTCAGGTCTATTAAACTAGGTCAGGGTGACAGAAGTACTCGCATTAACTTACCATCTCAGACCCATTTTGATGTGTCATTTCTAGTGATAGCAGTTTCATCTGTTAGAGTCCAGCTTCCTCTAATATCAGGCAGTATTCAAAATCAAAACCTTTTGTTTTTAGTTGATTCAGGTACATCAATTAATGTGATTTATGCCAGTATGCTTAAACTTCTGTCTATTGATTAGTCATTTATTGAACCATGCATACCTGCCAACCTGGGAAAATTGGAATGTGTAAAATTTTGCGTGAATGACATTTATAATGATTTTTTTTAAACTACACGCACAAACGACATTTTTAATGAATTTAACTATGTACAAATACCTGCATTAAAAAATACTGCATTAAATATCAGGCATAGTACTGGTAGAATATGAAAATTCAGGACACCAATTTTATAAAATTTCAGGACAATAAATTATAAAATAAAAAATATATAAAGGTTTTATCCGGAAAAAATTATTTTATAATGAAAACAAATATTTATGTTTGGTAAAACACAGGTTTTCACTAAGAGTAACAAATATTGATCTTTAATAATAATAATAATTAAAAAAAAAATAATAGCAATAAATTATGTTCCTGCCAAAATGGTTTCCTTTTTATTTGCCTAAATTATTGCTTTAATACCACTTATTGGAAAATATTTCTTCACAGAGTTCATACCTTTTTTTCAAAATAGAAAAATTTGTATTATGCAAATACAATTAAAAAATTAACCTTAATAATTAGCCATAATATGAAAATAAGCTAGTTCAATCGATCTAATATGCAACATTTAAATGATGGAGATGGATGGAAAAAGATATTAACGTACTCTCGGCAAATCACGCGAAGTAACTGAATTGCGCAATCACACTGTTTATGCGAAAATAATTAAGAAATTAACCGTAATAATTAATCAGAATATGAAAATAAGCTAGTTCAATCGATCTAATATACAATATTTAAATGGTGGAGGTGGATGGAAAAAGATACTAACGTACTCTCGGTAATTCACGCGAAGTAACTGAATTGCGCAATCGCACTGTTTATGCGAAAATAATTAAGAAATTAACCGTAATAATTAATCAGAATATGAAAATAAGCTAGTTCAATCGATCTAATATGCAATATTTAAATGGTGGAGGTGGATGGAAAAAGATACTAACGTACTCTCGGTAATTCACGCGAAGTAACTGAATTGCGCAATCACACTGTTTATGCGAAAATAATTAAGAAATTAACCGTAATAATTAATCAGAATATGAAAATAAGCTAGTTCAATCGATCTAATATGCAATATTTAAATGGTGGAGGTGGATGGAAAAAGATACTAACGTACTCTCGGTAATTCACGCGAAGTAACTGAATTGCGCAATCACACTGTTTATGCGAAAATAATTAAGAAATTAACCGTAATAATTAATCAGAATATGAAAATAAGCTAGTTCAATCGATCTAATATGCAATATTTGAATGGTGGAGGTGGATGGAAAAAGATACTAACGTACTCTTGGTAATTCACGCGAAGTAACTGAATTGCGCAATCGCACTGTTTATGTGAAAATAATTAAGAAATTAAACATAATAATTGATTAGAATATGAAAATAAACTAGTTCACTCAATCAAAAATGCAATATTTAGAAGATTGAGATGGATGGAAAAAGATACTTTTGTTCTCTCGGCGATTCATAAGAACAAACTGAATTGCGCAATCGCAGTGTTTATGCGAAATTAATGAACAAAATAACATTTTAGCAATTTATGCTGAATTAGACAACCTTTGAAGAAGTATATTTATTACTTTCATAAAATAAGCGATCGAGATCTTCATTTACATTACACGCGGCCGTAAATCTCCGTTAATTTGATTGGTATTACCCTGCATTTTATTATGGATTTGCTACGATCCCGGGAATGGTAGAAATCCGTGCTGAAAAAGCGTAAAATGGTGTTTCCGAGGAATTATACCACGTCTGGTTAATTAATAAATTTCAAACAAAAAAAGCCAGAGAATTTCGCCGAAGATTGATTTCCTAGTAATGTTAAAAAATTCAAATAAATGCGGAAATGCGTAAAATATAGCAATACATGCGTAAAAGCGTAAAGAGCGGCTAAAATGCGTAAATTTTACGCATAATGCGTAAAAGTTGGCAGGTATGACCATGTAATATTTTTTTAAAGGGAATCTTTAAACAGCAGTTAAATGTTAAGGAAAAAGTCACTTTACCTATTCTTATTGGAAGGGAAACTATACAGGTAGAATTTTTTATTTTAAATGATGCACTTACTCCTCCCCATTATTTAGCTATTTTGGATAAAAAAAAATTTATCAAGACAAATTTAAAGTTGATTTTGAAAATGAAATCCTAGGAAATGATGTTGTCATTGTGCTTTTCGAATTGTCAAATCAGCCTGCCTAACCTATACCTGTTAGTGATAATGTTGATTCTCCTCAAAATTCTTCCCACCAAGCTCAGGATTTTTTAAATTGTTTCATGCTTATTCAATTTAACTTAGAACCTTATTTTGAATGCTTTATCAAAGTTCGCTGCAAGCATAGTCAAAATTTTTTTTCAGACATTATTTTAATAGAACCTAATTCTTATGACAGTAATATTGTTGTAGCATGATCAATTCATAATTTTTCTTCAAGATATTTATATTGTAAAAATTGCAAATTTTGCATGCTCAAGAGTACATGTAAACAAAAAATACTAAGATGCCACTTTATAATCTATTTCACTGCCACTTTATCATCCTAAAGGCTGATGCACTTTTAGGCTTATTTGCTATTTTCGGAAATTAAACAATATTACAATTGCTGAAAATTTTCCGCTTCCCAATATTCAAGCAATGATCGATGATTTAAATGGAGCCAAATTCTTTTCAACCCTTGATCTTACTTCAGGTTACTACCAGATGAAGCTCCATCTAGATGATACATATATAAGATTGGTTTTCTATGTCGTCTGGACATTGAATGGAAAAGGCTACCATCCGGACTCAAAAATTTCCAACATCTAATGTCTATCGTTTCAGCTGATCTTTCCCTAAGCAGATAGCTAATGATATTATTCTTGCTTCTACAACCTTTGAAGAGCACCTAAACAAATTAAGAATTGCTTTTGACTGTCTTTAGACTCATAACCTTAAGCTCAAACCGAGCAAGTGTACTTTTTTTTTTTTAATCTTCCATTACTTATTTAGGATTCCAAGTTTCCCAAGGCATTGCTAAACCAGATCCCACTAATTTACTAGTTGAAAATTTCAAAATTCCATTATGTAGGAAACATATTAGACAATTTTTAGGCTTAACAGGATTTTATCATAGATTTATTCAAAATTATACTAAAAAATTGATCACATTAACTAAATTAACAAAAAATTCTTATAATTTTGCTTAGACAGACAAGGCTCAAACTGCTTAACATTAAACTGCTCAAACATTAAAGCAAGAGCTGCTTCAAAAACCCATTTTACAACTTCCTGATTTTTCAAAACCTTTTGCTTTATGCACAGATGCTTGAAAGTATTCTCTTGGGGCGGTTTTATGCCAGGAAGATAACAAATTCCTACATCCTGTTGCTTATGCCAGTAGGAAATTAAAAGCAGCTGAATTAAATTACAGTACAGTAGAAAGAGAATCTTTAGGTGTTGTTTGAGTCACTGCCTATTTTAAACATTATCTTTTAGGGAAGTATTTTATTGTGTATGACCAAGCTTCCCTGTCTCATGTGATAAAACTTAAAGACCCCACTTCACGTATTGCAAGATGGATAATGAGTCTTACCAGTTATGATTTTAAGATTGTTCACAAGCAAGATAAATTAAATGTTACAGCTGACTTTCTTTCAAAGTGCATAAATACTATAGATATTGTAAATAATAGTGAACCCAAATATTTAACCATTGACTCTAGAATTTTTACTCAAATTTCTATTTCTCAATTATCAGATGTTAAATGTAATAAATTAAAATTTTTACTAAATAATAATAAGGATACCTACCCTAAAACTCTTCATTTTTTTTTAAAGGTGATATTTTGTATGCAGTTCATAAAAGATCTAAAAACAGATATCAAACTATGGAAAGAATTTATGTTCCTTTAAACTTAGTATCTGATATTCTATTCTTAGTATCTGATATTCTTAGTATCTGATATACTTTGTATCGTGATTCTCCAACAGCAGCTCATGGCGGTTTCAAGAGAACTCTTACTAGAATTCAAGAACATTTTTTTGGCCATTTTTGCCCATGTTTTGAATTATGCTAAGTCCTGCCTCACTTGTCTACAAAGACATGGTTATAAAGCTCATCAGACGGTACCTATTCAATGATTTCCAGTCACAACTTATTCTATTGAGAGAATTGCAACAGATGTGGTTGGCCCTTTGTCAGAGATTGTGGCTGGAAATAAGTATATTTTGGTTGCTACTGACTACTTTACAAGGTGGCCTGAAGCTTATCCTATTAAAAACACCAAATTTGGAACTGTTTTGGCTTGCTTGGAAAATTTGGTTTCTGCTCATGGCGTTTCTCGACATTTGATCACAGATAAGGGGTCGAATTTTATATCTAAGGTAGCTAAGAATTTTTACAAGAAATTGGGTATCAGCAAGCATACAACGACTAGTCATACTCCTCAAGTGGATGGGATCTCTGAGCATTTGAATTCCACTTTGATTAAATCTCTCAGAACCTTAATTTCCAGCACATAAGATGACCAGGATAGGCATTTGCACTTTGCCCTTATGGCACATAGAGTAGCAAAGCATAGTTGTTGTTGTTGTTGAGACCCAGACCGTCCGACCTACCAGAAAGGTGTAAGGTAACCGTTTGGACGGCCGGGAAGTGCCACCCAATTTAGACCGGAACCCAGTGGGGGAGGCATCCACAGGGACCGTACCCTCCTTCCCCTACCACCAACCTCACGGAAGGACTTACGGACCCACATGTTTAACGTGATCGTACTCCGCATGAACACTGCGGCAGTTTTGGCAGTGGCTGGAATCGAACCCGGGCCTACCGAGTGCAACTCCAGCGCACTAACCAATGGGCTACCGCGCCCAAAGTGCAAAGCATAGTGCATAGCATAGCAAAGCATAGTGTAACAGAAGAGTTTCCTGTCTTTCTTTCATTTGGAAGAGACATTATCTTGCCTGAGAATTTATTATCTAACATTAAGACACCAATCTTTGTCTCTGTACAAGATTACTCAGATGATTTGGTCAATTGTATGAAAAATTCCTTCGAAATTATCAATCAAAATTTAATTAGGACAGCAGAACAACATGAGAATTATCAACATAAACATGCTGTTCCACACGTGTGGTTTTTTTAAACACACAAAAAACCATTTGTTAAAATTTGAAAGTAAAAAAAACACTTTTGTTAAATTTTGTAAGTTAAAAACATATTTTGTGAAAAATTGTCAAAAATTTGCACAAGTGTGAAAACGCATGTTATTTCCCATAGAGAAAATAACACGTGTAGTTTTTAAAACATGCAAAAACACCATTTGTTAAAATTTGAAAGTAAAAAAGCACATTTTCGTTAAATTTTGTAAATTCGAAAACTTGCGTTAATTTTTTTTTTAAATGTTAACTCTTAGAAAAAGAAAGAAAATGAAATGCAATTATTGATATTATACATTCCATTATCTACTCATTAATTCACTTATGGCACATAGAGTAGCAAAGCATAGTTGTTGTTGTTGTTGAGACCCAGACCGTCCGACCTACCAGAAAGGTGTAAGGTAACCGTTTGGACGGCCGGGAAGTGCCACCCAATTTGGACCGGAACCCAGTGGGGGAGGCATCCACAGAGACCGTACCCTCCTTCCCCTACCACCAACCTCACGGAAGGACTTACGGACCCACATGTTTAACGTCATCGTACTCCGCATGAACACGGCGGCAGTTTTGGCAGTGGCTGGAATCGAACCCGGGCCTACCGAGTGCAACTCCAGCGCGCTAACCAATGGGCTACCGCACCCAAAGTGCAAAGCATAGTGCATAGCATAGCAAAGCATAGTGTAACAGAAGAGTTTCCTGTCTTTCTTTCATTTGGAAGAGACATTATCTTGCCTGAGAATTTATTATCTAACATTAAGACACCAATCTTTGTCTCTGTACAAGATTACTCAGATGATTTGGTCAATTGTATGAAAAATTCCTTCGAAATTACCAATCAAAATTTAATTAGGACAGCTGAACAACATGAGAATTATCAACATAAACATGCTGTTCCACACGTGTGGGTTTTTTAAACACACAAAAAACCATTTGTTAAAATTTGAAAGTAAAAAAAACACTTTTGTTAAATTTTGTAAGTTAAAAACATATTTTGTGAAAAATTGTCAAAAATTTGCACAAGTGTGAAAACGCATGTTATTTCCCATAGAGAAAATAACACGTGTAGTTTTTAAAACATGCAAAAACACCATTTGTTAAAATTTGAAAGTAAAAAAGCACATTTTCGTTAAATTTTGTAAATTCGAAAACTTGCGTTAATTTTTTTTTTAAATGTTAACTCTTAGAAAAAGAAAGAAAATGAAATGCAATTATTGATATTATACATTCCATTATCTACTCATTAATTCACTTATCTACTCGTTAATTAAAAACATCCTAATCATACATTAAAAAACATCTAACACATTAATGACTTAAATCTGACTGTGGATACCACATATGGAAACCACACATGAGGAATGTTGGTGAAAGTTCTAACTCTGTTTCTAAAAGATCTGTATCCAGATATAAAGTTATTAATACACGAGAAAAATCCAATTAATCTAATGTTAACAAAGGTAGTAATTCTGATAATTCAAGTAAAATTATGAAATTAATGTAATGATGAACGTAAACTGATGAAATTAATGTTATTGATAACAATTCTAATGAAAATTCCTTAAATGAGAGTAACAACAGTATTCAAAATGATGAACTAGAACAAACTTGAGCAGATGCTACCTTACTTAATAAAATTAAAAATGCACAACATTCAGATCCTAGGTGCAATAAAATAAAAGGATTTTTGGAACAGAATATTAAGTCATATACACAAAATATGACTTTTTTATGAAAGATGAGATGCTTTGGTGCACTCATAAAAATCCTAGATTTAGACACCAATATCAAGAAAGAGTTGTTGCACTTCAGGAATTAGTTTCAGAAGTGCTTTGGTTACATCATGATTCTCCAACATTCGCACATTGTGGTTTTAGGACTTCAGACTGATCTTCAATTAGTCGAAGATTTTATCGGCAGGAGATGTATACACAAACAAGTAATTATGTTTCTTCTTATGAAGTTTGTGTTATAAATAGAAGATATAAGAATAACAAAGCACCAATTCAGAGGTTTACGAAATCTAATTATCCATGTCAGTGCATTGCGCTTGATTGTGTTGGACCTTTAATGTGTCTAATTCTGGAAAGAGATTTATTCAGTAATTACTAATTATTTTACATGTTGGCCTGAAGCTTATCCACTTGCTTCTATAAAAACTGAGGACATACTTAAATGCTTGGAGAAATTCATTGCCCAGCACGAAATACGTCAACATATAGTAACAAATCGTGGAACTAACTTCATGTCTAAGACAGCATAATGTTTTTTTAAACATATGACATCATTCCCTCCACAATCAGACAGCTATGTAGAACGCCTCAATGCCACACTCGTGAACTCATTGAAGAATATTGTTTTCGACGACCAGGTTACTGGGACAGATTAATTCATTTTGCATTTCTCGCGCACGGTAATGCAACACATGCTTCGACAGGTGAATCGCCTGCTTACTTAGTTTATGGAAGAGATTTAACAGTCCCAAATACTTACAGGATTTAAGACTCTTACATATGATTCAATCAATGATTATGAAGATGACCTGCAATACAGTCTGAAAAAAAATGTATGACATGGTCAAAACCAATCTTGAGAAAGCTGAAGATTCTCAAATTCAGCAGCAGCACAAAAAGGCAAAACAGACTGAAATTAAACCAGGATACTTAGTATATTTATACACTCCTTATTTACCCCAGGGACAAAGAAGTTGAGCTCTTTTAATAAAGGACCATTTAGAGTAAAAAAAAACATGCAGTTAATTTCTACATTCAACAAGTAATGAACCCTATGAATAAAAAATTGGTCCATGTAAATTGCCTTACATTATTACTTCTTAGAAGGAAGGAACTTCAAATTTATGCTCAACAGAAATCTATAAATAGAAATGTAAACTCTTCATCAAATAATCCTACATCAGTTAATCCTTCATCAAGTAATTCTTCAGTACCAAAACCTTCATGTTTTTCTAACTCATAAAATAATAACATTAATGCCAATAGGACTGTGAAAAGAGTTATATTTAACCTTCCATCACCAGTTAACTCACCTGTTCCTGAAAATCAACTAACTGTTCCTGCTGTCAGAAATAAACTACTTTCTCCAACATTTAATGCTAATTCCAATAATAGAAGTAGATTTGTTTATAACAAGATCTGTTTGTTCACCACGACAAAAGCAAAATTTTTACTCTGCAAATAGAGGTACTAAAACACTGTACAATTTAAGATCTTATTGAATCAGTGATAAATATTGGCACTTTACAATGAGTTTCACAGATATTCATAAATTTTTATTTATATGCAAATGATAATTTGCATATAAATAAACATTTATATGCGAATTTATACAATCACATTTATTTATTTCTTATATAGAATTGTTTATGTTTAATTAACAATTATTATGACCTTATAAATCTGTAAGATTTGTGATAAAATATCTTTGTAAATCAGTTTTAAAACTCTTGCATATTTAATTATAATTCTGTTTAATTACTGAAAAATTTAATTCTGTGAGAAGCCTAATCCTATGTTGGTGTTATGATGCATTTAAATTATCTGTTTAATTAGTACAAATCCTTTTTGAGCCATTTCTCAGTTAATTACTGAACTTTGAACATTTTGAGAGAAGTTGCTTTGACAATTTGTGGTTGGATGATTTGTCTAAATTTTTGACAAAATAATTTTGAAATTTTAATTTGCAATTTGTTCAAATGAAAATAATTGATTCATGAAACTAATCTATTGAAATAATTTATTTTGTTTATTGAAATGAAATTTTGTTTAATTACTGAAACTTTGAAACTTGTTATCACAAATGAAATTTGAAAAATTTAATTGAATGATTTTGAATTAAGAATTTTGAAAGTTGAAATATTTTATTAGTTTGTTGAAATGTGACATATTTAAATAGTAATCTGAAATTTAGTTCATGTATATTTAATTTTGAGTTAAAGAAAACCTAATTGAACTTCATTTGATAAATCCCGAACTGTGTCCTTGAGTCTGAGCGAGATGATTGACTTAAAATTTATATACATTTTTATTTTATTTGAGTTCCTGTTACACTTACTTTATTTTGACTCATTTCACAACGGACTTTCAAGAGGCTCCCTCTCTCACTCAATTGAAATGATAAATAATTTAGATGTCATAAAATGAGAATTTAATTTCAAATTAAATATATTAAATATTTTAAAATATTACAATTTTGCTTGAGTCAGAGAGGACTCATTGTTTTGAAATTTCATAATAATATCATTTTATTTTCATATCATAATTCTTAAAAATTACATTATTATTATATAGAATAAATTTCATTAAACTTGTCATCATTTATTGATTCACTTATTATATTGAAAGTGAATATTATTAAATAAGGAACAATTTTTTTTCTGATAACATGATATGTATATAAGTATGAACTTCATTGCAAGCTACTATATTAATTACTATATTTTCATTTAATTTCCTTGCAATTGAAGATTTTTTAGTGTCAGGCAAAGAGTGTCCTGGCATTATCGTGGTGTGTAGTAATGTCTTCAATGTCTGTAAAGCTGTCTTCATAATTTTTGTAATGTGTTATTGTGTTTTATGCATGTTTCTTTATGCTTTCTTTGTAAAGGATCCTTTCTGCAGTTGGGCCATCTTTGTCAACTTTAGGTTTTCATTTGGACTTTGCCTTGTGTGACGGGTGCCTGTGCATTCGGATTTCCAGGTGTGGTGGTGTGGACATGTACACACTACCCTTCTTCAAAATTTCATCGAAATTGCTGTTGTCAGTATCCATGGTTTCTGGCTGACAGCATTACGCTTAAAGGTTCCTATTGGGATGTGTGAGAAAAAATTGTCTCCCTATGTTCGAAAATGTTTACACCAAAGAGGAGGGGAGTGTCATATCGACTTTGGAATACCATCTCAATTTCTCGTGCTTCTCAGCCATTTTGCTGAAATGCTTTTTGTTTCCGTAGGCTAATGAGGGAAAGCAAGATTTCGTTAAGAGTTTGGATTTTACAGTTACTTGGCTGTCGCCAGCTTCTCGTCTAGAAGTGATGTTTAATGCAGTTTTAATTATGATACGTCAGTGATGCAGGTGTCGTTTGGCCAATGAGGGCTTTATTGATAGGTGAAGTAGGAGCCGTTCAAATGACGCTCCTGGCATTTTTTTTACCCTGAATGAAGATGGAATGCGGAAGCCGGGAAGAGTCAGCGTTTAGAATGAATTAATAAGTTTACATAGTTTTCTATTAAAATAATGAGCATATTAATAATTTCGAAATGTAAAAATGGAGTGATAACGAGAGGCAAAGGACCTTGCTTACAATCATCAAAAATCTATAGCCGAGACGGACTCTTCAAGTTTTGATTTCATCGACCGAATGTATCTTAGCATGCAGAATATGGAAAATGATGCTCTGCACAAGATTTATGAATGCCTGCCTTGTGAACTCAATTCATCTCCAGGAATTGTTAGTCTTAGGAGATTCCAGACCTTGAGCCTTTGGTCATCCAGGGCCCTTCGAATGTGCAAATGGTAGCAGGAATAAGATGGATACGTCCTCCCTTCTCCTTGGAATTGTTGGAAAGACATTGTGATGTCAACAGCATTTGAAAGTACATTTTTGTATTTGAGTTGTTTGCATAAAGAAAATTGTATTTACGGAGGAACAAGAAAATTCTTATTGTATTACTTAAATATAGTTAATTTCAATAAATATTTATCATTTAGAATTTACTCGTTCTGCTTTACACTACTTGCTAAATTTATGTGTTGCTCTTTCCATTAGCATAGAACTATGGCTGACCAACCGATTCCAAGAATCGGTCAGGGAAAATGAACCTACACAACACATATTGATATTAGGTAGTATCTAAAGTTTTATATGATCACCAGTAATCTTCAAAGATATTACTTTTAAATTGATCTGTTTCTAGACGGCAGTTGCTGATCTTACTTATTTTTGATCTGTTCTTAATACCACAAGAAGATATCACAATCACAAAATCGATACTATAATTTGGTACCGTGAAAATCTATTCCACACTTTGGTACCATGAAAACCTATTCTACACTGTCCACCATCCGGACACAGGCAGCACCTTCACTACAGGCCCCTGTGTCTGTTCGTACCATCACGAGGCACCTGACTGAAGGAGATTTGGTATTGCGGCACCCATTACATGTGCTGCCAATGACACCCACCCACCGTCGCCTCTACTTGGAGTGGTGTCACACTCGACGGGATTGGACCGCAATCACATGGAACCAGGTCATCTTCAGCGACGAATTGAGATTCAACATGGGCAGTGATGACAACAGTGTACGTATGTGGAAGCCCCATGGTGAACATCTCAATCCTGACTTCACTTTACAGCGGCACACCACTCCCACAGCTGATGTGATGGTGTGGGGTGCCGTCGGATACGACACCCGGTCATTTCTAATATTGATCCACGGAACCATGACAGCCTAGCAGTACGTTCGTGACATCCTTCAGCCACATGTTGAAGTCCCAGACCACTCAACTGATCCGAGGGTTTTCAGTAGCCATTTGAGTGGCCAGAGCTTCAGCCACATGTTGTTGTTGAGACCCAGACCATCCGACCTACCAGAAATGTGTAAGGTAACTGTTTGGACAGCAGGAAAGAGCCATCCAATTTAGACCGGAATCCAGTGGGGAAGGCATCCACAGGGACCATACCCTCCTTCCCCTACCACCAACCTCTCGGAAGAACTTATATAGACCCACATGTTTAACGTGATCATACTCCACATGAACATGGCAGTTTGGGCAGTGGAGGGAATCGAACCCAGGCCTACTGAGTGCAACTTCTGCATGCTAACCACTGGGCTACCACACCCCAACATGTGTTGCCACTGATGGCAGGACTCCCAGGAGGCATTTTTCAACAGGACAACACTCAGCCACACACAGCAAGGGTATCACAGGAATGCCTCCGTCACATTACCACCCTTCCCTGACCAGCCTGATCAAGCATGTCTGGGTTCACTTGGAACAGCAAGTTGGACAGCCTACGAGTTTGGTCGAACTAGAAGCGCACTTACTACAACTGTGGAATGAAATTATACAGGACACCATACGGGACCTGTGTGCCTCAATAACCGCCCATATCGCATCGTGTATTCATACTAGAAGTGGCCTAACAGGGTACTAGAACCTCCATTCATTTGTAGTTTCTCCTGTAATAAATGATCTTTTTGCTTAGATTTTGTAATTAATTACTTATATCAACATTGCACTCACATATATAAAATTTCGTTCGATTCTGACAACACTTTCTTGGTGCGCAAATTTTTATGGCAATGAATGTAACTTAAGCTAGCAAATTTACAATGGATATAACATTAAATATATTATAATCTCAATTCTAACTCTTAATTAAAAGGTAAAGAAAGTAACTCTTAACTAAATGATACATAAACTAAAATAACTCGCCTTTTTTAAAGAATATTAAAAACTTTTAAACTAATAACTCTTATTGAATCTTATGTTTGTTTGCTTAGCTTTCAGTACACTAAAGGCAATCTTATCAAAATAAATTTAACTCAATATTGTTTTCTCTAGTAATTGCTCAGATCAAGTGATGGAATGAATTAAAATTTGAAAAGGTGTAAATAAACATAACTTTAACATAAATAATTGCTTACTTGCCTAACAGGATTTTGTGATCCTTTTTAAATATACCTTTTCCCAGTAAATATTATACCGGCTGGAAATCCCACTTCCCAAAAAATGTGAATATAAAATTGCTTTGCAAGCAATCATCACGAGTACATAATATGTGTTGAAAATATGAAATTTATCTCTGTATAAACCTTTAAAATAAACAGAGTGTAGCAGAGTATGCCCAGTGGTGAAATGAAAAAAGTCAAGTTTCAAAACACAAACCTTGTTTTATTGAAAGACGAAGGTATCTTTGTCGGGATTACATTAAAGCAATTAAGGAAAATGCTGTACGAACAATACAGCTTAAACTTATATACATTTCTTAAAGTTTAAAGCACACACAAGAAGTTCACATTGGATTATCAAGACACACTCTAATCTATTTTGATGTTGTTCTTTTCCACCTTCTAAATTCACTTTTGGGAATCTTAAGTGTTCATTTGACTAGATAAAAACATTCAGTCAATAAACAGCACTAAACACAAAAATGTATTAACTTATACATTATTAGTCACCTTCTACTAAATACCGTAGAGAATTTAGTTGCCTGCTTTCACCATCAACATGATACTAGTACATTAAATTATTCGCATATTTCTGCTACGTGTGTTATTCCAAGGATTAGCAATATTCTATCTGTGACTTAATTAAACAGCTATCTAAAACTATAGCTCAGCTATTCCAATTGCACAATGCAAATCTCAAATATAAAGCATCGTATTAATACTAATGCGTATTCCTGCAGTGTCTAACAATCATAGTCTACTATGACTACAATGTCAACGACCACGTCTACCGATCGCCTCTGTATGATATTCCGTCAGATCATCTGTCGTCTGATAATCCAATGTGTGCTTCCTATCTATATACCATGAAATCGGTACCTCCCGGAAAGAATTCCAAGGTTCGACTCATAGTATGCAAATGAGCCAGTGCATACATCTAACTTTCAATCCGCATGAAGAAACTTACTGGAAAAACTCCGTGAGTCATTCCCGTGAACGGTTAAAAAAAAAAAGATAAGTGGTATTTTTTAACTACTTCCGGAAAAATTAGCGACTCGCGATCACATGATTATGTTTTTTCCAGCAATATGTAACCTACAAGAAAGCAAATTTTGTAAACATGTTTTCATTTTTCACCCCGGGTAAATTTAACAATGTTTAAATAATAATACATATATTCACCCCGGGTAAATTTAACAATGTTTAAATAATAATACATATATGTTTTAAATATCAGCAATGTTCGTGTTTTGTGTTAAAATTTACATTTTTGTACTCCACTACGGAGTTTTCACATATCCATGAATGCTTTTATTCCAAATATATAAGAAATTTTCAAGGTGATCAAAACAATGCTACCTGAGCATCGCAGGCAACATAAACAGACATATCAAGTGTCTTAGTAAGAAAATATCTGTGGAACGCAGGGTTGATAGACTAGCAGCCTTTAGCTAGCCAAGAAGTTTGTTGCTGAGTTAACAGCTGCACCCTTGGATATCAAAGTTCAAATTTTACCCCGCCGAAAGAGGTTGCCATTCCAGGGCCTCGCGCCAAGTAAAAGATCACTCCTCAGTCTAGATGCAAAAATCAATGATGTAAGGTCGCAACTGTTGACGCAAGGTTTTTTTATCTTTAAAGAGGCAAATGGCCCTCTTCATAATTTTACAAACAATCTAAGTTAGTTTCTAAGGGCGAAGAGTCCCTACACAGCCATCGTACCATACACGAATTTTTATAACTTTGGCAAACCCGGCACTTGTCACAAAAATAGATTTGCCATCCTTCTGAAAGGAATTTGCCAGCCATCTAACATCGTTTTGAACCACAGTAACTCATCCAGCTGCAAGTTTGGCTAGTGTTTTACATTTGTGGCAGCAATGGGCTTGGCATCCTCTACACTGCTACCCACTGGCAGTATGACGTTCAGACGGCTCGTCTAACATTGACCAAACATGGGGCATCCCACCAATGTCAGAGATCCTATGAACATCGCTCAAAGCTTCCTACCATATGTCACGGAAACAGCTGACCATCACTAGCATTTAGTGGCCTCACGGGGAAAGGCAGAAGAAATGGGTGTACAAGTGTGGCTTTTTATATAGACAGCCTTCAGACTTAAGTTGTTTTCTTGTGGCCAGAATGTTGACAAAGAAGTTTTAAATAGGGTCCCTTTTTTTTATTTTGAAACCCTGGGTGAATTTCTATTTTATTTGATAAGTTTAATTTATTTTAAATAATGTTTTTTTTTAATTTTAAACCTGGTTTTTATTTTGAAGTTCAATCACCATGTCTCTGAGTAATTTACTATTTAATTAATTATTTTCTCTTTTCACAATGCTAATGTACTTTTAGAGTAGGTCTATGAAATTTTTGGGCTTATTAAAAGTAAGTTTAAACTTTTTTGTTTATTTATTTTTTTTTTTTATTTGTATATTGATGTCGAGAAAGGCACAGCAGTATGTTTAATTAATTACATAAATGACAACTTTTTATTGGGAATGGATTGGAAACACAGGCTCGCGACCAGTGACACCAACAAAATTTTCGGCCCCTATGCAGTAAATATGCCCCTACGAACCCCTATTTTATAAGTTATTGGCCTTTTCCATAAACTGTTTATGCAGTCGAGGCCCCAAGCCTCCCAAGTCTATATGCAAAGCATCCCCCATTTTGCCCCTATGTGTCAGCAGCCGTTGATGTGCATAGCTTTTTTCTGCTTCCTCAGAAATCTTTCATTGAACCATTGCGTAACCATGGCAGCATGCAATAAATCTTAAAAATTGTCGGGAATGTTGCCTGCTACAAAAGCCTTCTGTCAAAACTGCAGAGATTATTAAATGAAGTTTATTACAATTTACCAGCATGGATATAATTAGTAATGCACAAATGTGTCTCTTTAGAAGTACAATAGATAGAAAAGTTTTAAAGTATATTTTTTATTCATGTATTTTGATTCACTTTATCCATGATTACAATCTGTTATTTTGTATTTTATACCATTTCGTATAAAACAGTTTTTCTTTTAGTTCAGAATAATGCCAATTATTTATTATTTTAAGATCATTTTTTTGCTATCATTTTCAGAAGAGCATATTAAATGTTTATTAATATGCATATGATACATTTTTTTTCAATATTTACGAAGGCGGATAGTTATAAATTATGGCTGAAATAAGTTTTATACATAATTTTACTGCAATTATAAATTTGTTATATATTATAATAGCAATCTATTCAACATCGGATCATATCAGTTCTTCGGTAATCCAATAGCATCAGTTATTTGGTTTAGGTTCTATTTTGGTTTTGAAGCATCCCTCGACATCAATGCACTGTATATCTTCTCTGAGAACACACCTCCTGTCACACCATGCACTGTATATCTTCTCTGAGAACACACCTCCTGTCACACCATGCACTGTATATCTTCTCTGAAAACAAAGCTGATCATAAGCAGCAGAATGGGCATTATCAACAACATTGTTGGCCCGGAAACAGGGAGCATATCAATAGTGCCAGTTTTTCCATCCAACATCTTGGTCTCAGCAAGGTCTGTGATAGCCATTTGTCTACCCACCAAATGCGAAAAAAATCGCAAAACTGGTGACAAAAAATGTACTTCGGCGAAAAAATGGTGAATAATTTTTTGGAAACTGAAAATTTCATAAATATTTTTTTGAGAAGTGTAAAAATTTATTAAATAAATAAAAAAGCAATTACTTTTATTTAGTTAAAACCAACTGAAAAAAGGTCACTGCTGATTATTATCATGGATGCCAACTTGCAGTTTGCAGTTTTTGTCATAAGTTGAATCGCAGTTTATCTTTTTGTTACGATTTTTTAAGCCCGCCCGGCTTGTTTTTGTTTCTTTTTCTTCATCTTTGTGGTTTTTATGCGATCATTACGCCTGCCTGAGTTTTTTAGTCTATTTAACTTTTTATTTTATACATTTTGATCAGATTTGATATGTTTATCGATAGATTAAGATTTTTTATACAAAAAAAAGTTTTATTAACTTCACAGTGATGCAGAGTGCCAACCTCCGAGTTATAGTGTCAATAATCTAGACAGGAGATTTTCAGTAATGACACAAGTGGTTCGATTTACGATTAAAAATTGCTCGCAATGATAATCAGAATAATATTTGATTAAACATTTCACATTTTTTATATATATTTTTATATGAAATGCTCATATTTTTAATTAACATTAGAACAAAACAAACATAATATGAATGTATTACTTTTCATTACTGAACAAAAAAGGAAGTTCAAAATCTTTAAGGAAACAGAATAACTAAATTTAGTTTAGATTTTTTTTTCTAGCCTGCTCTAGCTCAGACTTTGCTAATTTCTTTCCAAAACAGGAAAAATAAAGAACATTTGACATGTTCTTTCTTTCTTTTTGAATTAATAAAAAATGTAATGTGTCTGCACTCACATTTAGACTAAAATCAGCCCCGTATTTTCTAACAATACAGAATATACATATGAAATAAAGAGGTAAAGAAATGCTAAAAGTAGATTATACAGAAAAAAATTCAATTTTATCACAATATGCTGCTTAAAACAATTAAGGGATATTATAATTTTGGAAATAAACTGCAGATAAGAAAAAGTTTTGTTGGCTGATAGGTGTTGTAAGCTATTAGAAAAGAAATTTACGTGCAGAACAAAGAATAATTACATTTTATTCTTGTTTCTCTTCAGAAAACAAAAAATACACATTTTGTACATGTTATAAAAATGAACAAAGAATGTGATTTTTCGAATAAAAATGAGTTTTAATAAGGAGTATGGTTTCCTCTGACCAAAAGCAATACTGCACACTTGTGAGACATAGAATCAATGAGATTATCAAGGAGGGATTGGAGTATTCTCTCCCATTCCTGTAGAAGAGCGGTTTCCAGCTGCCGAAGTGATTTTCTGAGAGATAAACGACCAGCAGCTCTTCTGCCTAGAATGTCCCAAAACATGTTCTATTGGGCTCATATCTGGGGAACATGCTTGCCAATTCATTTGAAGGATTTCTTCTCGAAAAGAAGTCGTTCACTAGCTGAACACGATATGGTCAAGCATCATCATCCATGAGAATGAATTCATCCCCGATTGCTTCATTGTAAAAAACCATAAAATATCCCTGGTTTTCATCCCTAAATCTCTAGGCCATTAGTGATCCATTTCTGATGATGCACAGTTCAGTATGACCACTAATAGAGATACTGGCACAGACCATTGCCCCACCTCCTCCAAATTGGACACTTTCATTCACAAATGCTGGATTATTTCAAGTGCCACGTTCTCTCCAAATGATAATCCGCCTATTGTCAAATTGTACACTAAAGTGGGACTCATGTGAGATGAGAACATACTTCATTCATTTTGTCTCCATCTGAGATGCCCTTGTGCCCATTTTCTGCAGGCAGCACAGTGGCTCGCTGTTAAAGAAACACAAACCATAGGTCTACAAGCATGCAAACCAACACGATAGAGTCTGTTTTGAACAGTTTAGAGTTGTACCACTGGTGCCACTAGCCTTCCAAGGTGCTGTTACAAAAGAGTGGTGTTCATACTGCGATTTCTTCTGGTCATTAGTGTTAAATACCGGTTCTCATTTTGTGTTGTTGCATACCTACGACCTTATCCTGGTTTCTGGCTAACATTTCCAGTTTCCATAAAATGATTCCATAGTCTGGAAATGACACTTCGGGATACTCTTAAGGGCTTCCGCTACAACAGGTTGTGTTTGGCCCATCTCTAAATGACAGATGGCCCTCCAGGCTACTGTCATACTGTTGAGACATTGTCTTCACTGCTACAAAGCATTCAATGCATGTCAGTTGTTTCTAATCTCGTCTTACATAAAGCATGCTGCAGATTGATTTTCACTCCTTATCTAAAGCGTGTAATTTTCAATGTCATAGACGAAATTTACATATTCCAAAGTTTGTAAACATGACAATTTTTCTTTTCAATCTTTCTTTCAATTTTGTTAAAAAACTATTCAATTATATGGCTGTTTCATACCAAACTCGCAATATCCCCCAATTGTTTTGAGCAGTGTAATCACCATAGCTACTAGCTCAACATTTTTCCACATCATAATGCGTATGCAGGAAATTCAAAAGTTGAGATTCAAAATTTAAGAGAAGTTCCATAATAAAATGAGATAAATGAAGATGAATGCAGAACTACTACTCGTAGAAAAAAAACTTTTATATCATATTGATGGGCAGAAAGAATTAAACATAAAGAAAAAGAAAATCTTATTAAGAAACAATGAAAATCACGCTGCCAAGGCGGAAAACGTACAAGCACGGAAAAAAGCAACAAACCAAAACAAAAATGGTGTTGCCACCCTTTGCCCATCATAATCCTCTTTGCAATATGAGGGAACCTATGAATAGAGCCCACCTGCATCACTTTACATCATTTTACATTCATGTATAGGTTTTGTAACTTGCCTTGCCATTGGAAAAAAACTAGTTCAACATGACCTAATTTTCAGAATACATACATTTAAAAGTTAATCAAATATTTTAACATAAAAATAAATAGAAATAGTTATAGTTACCAGATTTCCGCCTTGAATATTGATTTACTGACTCTGAAATAAAAAATATACTTTAAATAAAAATCTATAAACCATTTAAAGATTTAAAATAGTTAAAATAATAAAGAGATAATATATAAATTTAGTAAAGTATATTCCCAAAATAATGCAAGACTTCTTCCACATACAGAGATCAATAACACAAAAATGTTTTTAATGTTAAATTGCATACAAAATTTGGTGCTTTTTTTGGTTACTATATGCAAAACTTTTTTAAAGTGCCAAATTGACTTATCCCGTATCACTAGGACACAAATTCTTTTCGCCTTAAAATACTAATGTAAACTTGTGAAATGTAAACTTGTGAAATGTAAACTTGTGAAATGTAAACTTGTGAAATGTAAACTTGTGAAATGTAAACTTGTGAAATGTAAACTTGTGAAATGTAAACTTGTGAAATGTAAACTTGTGAAATGTAAACTTGTGAAATGTAAACTTGTGAAATGTAAACTTGTGAAATGTAAACTTGTGAAATGTAAACTTGTGAAATGTAAACTTGTGAAATGTAAACTTGTGAAATGTAAACTTGTGAAATGTAAACTTGTGACGTATCACAAAAAAGATAAAACTGGATGATAATACATAAAATACCCAATCGCATAATGAGTACCACTGCTTTATATTATCTCTGTGTAAAGCTTTATTAAGATGCATCTGCGATAAAAAATTTTTAAACATATTAACGTATTTTTGATCTAAACAATTTCTATCGCCAATTTGTTTATGATCCCTATTTTCACTGATGAAACAGCCTTTCACATGGTACGAAGAAGTGACATAAGTCAGATTTTTTTTCTTTATCATAATTCAGTTGATTTTAAAGATACAGATATGCGGGGTTTTTTTAATGATCTTGCTGCATTAAAAACAAACAATTTCTGATTGACCAAATTTGTCTAAGGGGTCGTATAAAAATTATAAAAAAAAACTTTTTGAAAATTAATGGAAGGACTATTTCATAAATGTAGTTTTATTTCCTACCTTACTTTCAACATTTTTGCAATTTACATTGCCCACTTATCTCCAGATAAAGAATTAAAAGAGTGTTTGAATCTTTTTGGGACACTCTGTATACAGGGTAGTTATAATTAAAGTAAAGGTGTATAACTCCACTAACTGATGCCTGCGCCTTGACGGGGTGGTGGAGCTTGTGTGTTCCGATGATCCTAAGAGCTATGCCGGCGGTAGCTTCGGCTACTGGTAGGGTCTCCCTTGCTGGACAGGTCGAAGGTGAGGTTCCGGACTAAATGAGGCATCCTGATCCTCCAGGTTGGGGGTTGGAAGTGAGGCACCTAGTCTCACTCTGTAAAATCCTCAGGGATCCATTTCTTTTGTGGATATGGGTGTTGCTATCCCGAGGTACCCTAGCAAACTTTTTCTTCTAGCTGCAGACTGCATCAATGCCAAGCCCCTAGTAAACTTCACTTCTGCCTTATGGGCCTTAGTACCACTCTTCGGCCTCTGCTGTAAGGTATACCGTTTGGGCTCGGGAACGGGACCAGGTGGTTGTGTGGCGAAAAGGGCAAAGCGGCGTGCATCTGTAGTATTGCTTTCAAGAAACGTTTGTAGTAAACGGTTCCAGAGGTCCAGTCCCTTGGTTGCGTTGGTTGGATGGTGGGGAGCGTTTCATATCGAGAAATCCCCCTTGGATCCTTGTTGATCCCTGGGCCCTGTGTACCTGGTGCACGTTATGGCCCGCTCCTTATCATCTAGCTTTGCGAATGACTCCGGTGGTTACACTTTTCACGTTAGAAAAGTGTGGGGAGACGAGGCCTAGCGGGGGCTTCGATCGAACTGGAAGTAATCCGTGGTTTTTCTCTCTCTCTTATGGTTACAGCATGGAAAAATCAGATTGGACTCTTTCGAGTTTTCCTGGTTCTCCGTGCTGCAGCAGCGTAAATGAAGAGGTGATGAAAGGATTGGGTTCATCTTCGGATGTCTCCCAATCAGCCATTGAAACAACCCCTCTGGGGTTGGATCTTGGCAAAAAGGAGGAAGCCTGCAGTCCGGCTGTGGAAGGAAGTGGAGTCGCGAACCTCGGTGACCGACACACTGAAACCATGGCTGTGACGCAGGGTATACTCACCAAAGCACAGAGGCGCAGGAGGAGGCGCATGCCTAGGCAGTTGGACCAGAGGCTTGCAAAAGCTGGCACTGTCACAGAGAAAGTTGGAGGCACCAAACGACTTAGGTCGGTAGGAGCCACACCTTCTCCAAGAGATCTAGTCGTTAAAAAGAGATCGAAGACGGACATCCAACCTGGAACATACGCTCAAGCGGTCCAGGTTATTAAGATGGCTATCGTCAAGAAGTCCTTCCCTTCTAGTAAGCTGAGCAAGGAAGAGGTTGACATCATCCAGTTGGTGACTCTCGATAAAATAGATGGGATCCCCACTGGTGAGCAACTTCCGAAGATCCATTTCTTCAGCTCAAACGCTGGAGCTTTGGTTCTTCATTGCAATGATGCAAATACTGTGGAATGGGTCAAGAGAACCTTCCATAATAACAGTCAGGTTTTGGGAGAGGCACTTATGGTCTTGAGTGCTAATGACCTTCCCAAACCTGTCAAGGTGGCATTCAAGACCAGAGACGTGTACACCAAGGAGCCGAGTGTTTTGCTGAAACGGCTGAACCGTTTCAACCCGGAGCTGAAGTCGGAGGAGTGGCGTGTTCTGCAAAATTTTGTGGAACCCCACTCTGTAAGATGGATCTTCGAGGTGGATTCGGAGGCTGCGGATGCGATTCGCAAAGCTGACCTTGGTGCATTTACCGGTTTGGGCCGTGGAGTCTTTAAGATTCTTCGTGATCCAAACGAAAAGCCTAAAGGGAAGACGGAGATGGAGGAACAGCCAGCAGACCGGGCGACCTCCTCTCAGGTAAGTATTGGTAGTCTTGAGACTATGATACCTAAACTTAATGAGCTAGAAATTGCTTCTGGTTCCGATAATACACTTCATGCTAACCCTCCGATTTCGGATGATGAGTTGGAAAAACGCATGAAGGATTTTGACAATGATATCATGCTTGATGCTGATCATTGTCATGATACTAGGTGAATTTCTTTCTCCTAGGTTTTCTGTGCCCTTTCCTTGTTTTTGCTTATGGGCTGTCTTGAGGTTGTGCAAATTAATCTGCATCATAGTCGATCTGCCTCTGCTATTCTTAGCAAAAGGCTTTTCAATGGTAGAGCTGATATTGCTCTTATCCAAGAACCCTGGACCTGTAATGGAAAGATTTTGGGTCTAGGGATCAAAGGATTCAATGTCTTTTATGACACATCCTGCACCAGACCCAGAGCCTGTATTGCTGTCAGCAACAAGCTCAATGCTGTTCATCTGGTTAAATTCCTTGATGGTGACAATGTTGCCATCAGTGTGAAACTTAAAACTGATGAACATATGATGGAATACATCTTTGTTTCAGCCTATCTTCCTTATGAAGATAAGGAAACTTTTTCTAAGGTCATTATTAATCTTACTGAATACTGTAATAGTAAAAAAATGATTATTGGTTGCGATGCAAATGCCCATAACACTGTTTGGGGCAGTAGTAATTGTAACCGTAGGGGTGATGATCTTTTAGACCAGATCCTTCTCCATAAGCTTTATTTACTTAATAAAGGTAATACTCCTACCTTCGTGACTGTAAAACGTCGCGAGGTTATTGATATTACCCTGTGTAATAGTTCTGCTTTTGAGTCGGTAATTAATTGGAAGGTTTCAGATGATATATCCTTGTCTGATCATCAATTAATTTCTTTTTCTGTTAAAGGTCCTGTCAAATCTTTAGAGGACAAGGGTAGGAACCCAAGGAAGACTAATTGGGGTTCCTACAAAGAAGATCTCAGGGCCAATCTGGCCAGTCACATTGGTGAGTATTCCTCTATTGAAACCTTGGATCTGGCTGTTGACTCTGTGCAACAGGCCATCATCCGTACGTTTCATAGTAACTGCAGAACCACCATTGCTGACTCCCCAAGGATTGTTCCTTGGTGGTCTAGTGAGCTCAGCCGGTTGCGTGGGAAATGCAGGAAGCTCTTTAATAGAGCCAAGAAGAATGGTGATTGGCAGACTTATAAATCTGCCCTCACCTCCTATAATAAAGCAGTTAGGGATGCCAAGAGAAATTCCTGGAGAACATACTGCGAAGGTATTAATGATGCCCCTGCCGTTGCAAAACTTGTTAAGTTGATGGCTAGAGACAGAAATTGTAAACTTAACACTGTCAAGAAGTCCAATGGTGACTTTACTGTTACTGGTGAAGAGACCCTGACTGAGCTGTTCAGAGTTCACTTTCCGGTTTCTCATCCTGTTGTTCAGTGTGACAGTGGTATTGCTTGCTCCACGTCCTTGTCTGATGACAATAGCTGGAGTATTGCTAGGAGCATTGTTACTCTTGATAGGGTTAAATGGGCAATTAATTCCCATAAACCCTATAAAACTCCGGGAACTGATGGCATCATTCCAATTCTTCTCCAGGAGGGAATAGTGATGCTTGCTCCCATTCTCTGCAATATTTACAGAGCCTGTATTGCCCTTGGTCATATACCAAATGCGTGGAGGCATACTAAGGTTATCTTCATTCCGAAAATTGGAAAGGACAATTATTATGAGGCCAAACCTTTTAGGCCTATCAGCCTTACGTCTTTTCTTTTAAAGACTATTGAAAAGCTTATTGATAGGTATTTAAGGGAAGTGATTCTGGCCTCTAAGCCCTTGTCTAGTTCTCAACATGCCTATCAACCGGGCAAATCTACGGACACTGCTCTTTACAGTCTCTCCTTTATTTTAGAGAGAAATCTCAATGCCAAAGAAATTGCTCTTGCTACCTTTCTTGACATTGAAGGTGCCTTTGATAAAGTACCCATCGACACCATTCTTGTTGCTTTAAACAGAAAGGGTGTTGATACCACGATATCTTATTGGATCAAGAACTTGTTATCTAACAGGTATATCTGTGCATCTTTACTTGGTGAAAGTATGACTGTGCATGCACTTTCAGGCTGTCCACAAGGAGGTGTGCTCTCACCAATTCTCTGGTGTCTTGTTGTGGACTCTCTTTTGGAAAGCATTAATATCTCTGGTGTCTCTTGCATTGGATATGCTGACGATGTTGTCATCATTGCCAGGGGCAAATTTGGCAACACTGTCTCTGACATGATGTCTACTGCTCTTAGGAGGGTTGAGACATGGTGTAAAAATGCAGGCCTTACGGTTAATCCGCAGAAGACTGCTTTAGTTGCATTTACAAGGAAACGCATACTTAATCTTGGGAATATCTGCTTCTTTGGACAGAAGCTTATTTGCTCCAAGGAGGTTAAATTCTTGGGAATTTATTTTGACAAGGAACTTAATTGGAAGAGACACTTGGACTACTGCACAACTAAGGCCAGAAGAATCTTCTGGTCTTGTAGGAATGCTATTGGGAAAACCTGGGGCCTTAATCCCAGAGCTATCCATTGGATTTACTCGATGATAGTCTGTCCTATCATTTCTTATGGATCCATTGTTTGGTGGTCCAGAATTAGAAGTGAAACTGCTAAACTTGATTTAGTTAAGCTTCAAAGGATGGTGTGCATTGCAATCTCCGGATGCATGAAAACCACTCCTACTGCAACTCTTGAACTTTTACTTGGCTTGCATCCGCTCTATATGCGTATTGAAGCAGAAGCACTTATCTGCATGAACAGACTCAAATATCTGAAACACTGGAAAGATTACTCAAGGTATCTATCTTGGGGCGAACTTAACAGTAATGTTGCTAGGCATCCTTATTTCTGTATGCCACCTGATGGCATACATGTCAAATTTACGTTTGATAAGCCTTATGAAATTCTTGTCCCCTCGCGGGATGATTGGAAGAGGACTCCAACCTACAATAAACATAAATGTTTTGTATGGTATACAGATGGCTCGAAGATTGGCACAAGTACTGGTGCTGGTGTCTGTTGCCCTGATGATGGCACTGAGCTATCTTATCCGCTTGGCAATTTTGCTACTGTCTTTCAGGCTGAAGTATTTGCCATTCTTATGTGTTGTAGAATTTGCTATGACAGAAAGTATGACAATAGCCAGATTTTCATTTGTTCTCATAGCCAAGCTGCTCTTATGGCTCTGTAGAAGTTCACTGTGACATCTTCCCTTGTCTGGGAATGCTATAATGCTCTCTGTAAAATTGCTAGTAATAATAGTGTCATTCTGTACTGGGTGCCTGGTCATTCGGGCATTCCTGGCAATGAATTGGCAGATGAACTTGCCAGGAAAGGCTCTAGTACTCCTTTTGTGGGCCCTTAGCCGGCCTTGGGTATTCCCAATGACCTTGTCAGAAGAATTGTCTATGACATCTTCAGGAAGCTTCAATGTAAGAACTGGCGTGACACTAAGGGACAAAGGCAAGCGAAAATCCTCAACTGCAATTGCCCTAGTACATGTCAAAAGGAACTTTTCAGGCTCAGTAGAACTGGCATCAGGAGAGCTGTTGGGCTCCTTACTGGGCACTGCACCCTCAAGAGACATCTTCATATTATGGGTGTCTCCAAGGATTCGCTTTGCAGAGGCTGCAATTACAGCGAAGAACCTGCAGCTCACATTCTATGTGAATGTGAGGCCTACTCTGCTCACAGATTCGAACACATTGGTCGTCATGTGATTGAACCCTGGGAGCTGAATGACATACCTGTCAAGTGCCTGCTTATTTTTGCATCGGCTACTGGTCTCTTTTCTTAGGGATCTTCATTTTCTTTTTGGGGTAGTACAATAGACCTCTGGTCGATGTGCTAGGCTCTTCTGGAGCCACCCACCTTCATATCATTCATTCATTCATTCATTCATTCAAAGGTGTATAAAGCCTGATAGTGAGAAAAGTGTTGGGCCAAACTCAACCAAATTTGTAGTAGTATTATTTAGACCATGGGGTTTTGATTTTTTAAAGAAAAAGAAACTGGTTAGATTTTTGCCACCGCAGGCCAAAGTGGCACTGTAAGGTCCATTTTTGGAGTAAAATAGGCATAGGAAGTACAGAAAGTTAACATTTTACATGCATTTTGAAAAGGACACCACATTTACATTTTATACGTGCTTAGTACATTTTATATTTACATCTTACATTTATATACGTATGATATTAATTTTTATACTGGCATCATTTACATATGTGATTCAATATGCTTTCCTTGTAAATGTTCAAAGAATTGCATTCTCTGAACAGCATTCTCTACTGCAGATCGTCATTGATTTGCTTGACGTGCAGTTATTCGGTCCTTCAAAGTGGCTAAATTATCCACATTCTCTTGGTATACCAAGCGCTTTACATGACCCCACAACCAAAAGTGACAAGGGGTCAGATTAGGCAAACTGGCTGGCCACTTCATAGGAAAAGTTCGACTAATTATTGGGTTGTTGGTAAAATGCTGTCGTAGAAGTTTTTGTAAGTGCAATCCAATATGAGGGGGCGCTCCATCCTGCAGATATTGTAGATTCAAAACATCAATGCTGTTGGAGTTGCAGAATAACAAAGTTCAGCAGCATTGTTCGATACCTCTGGGCATGGACGGAACTTTCTGTACTTTCTATGTCTATTTTACTCAAAAAATGGACCTTACAGTGCCACTTTGGCCTGCGGTGGCAAAAATTCGAACTATTTTTTTTTTCTTTTAAAAATCAAAACCGCATGGTCTAAATAGTATTTGCCGCAAATTTGGTTGAGTTTGGCCCAACAGTTTTCTCACTATCGGGCTCTAAACACCTCTACTTTAATTATGGCCACCCTGTATATATATGCTCAATTAATGCGTTGACAAACTCAGAGGGTTGTTAGTAGACATCAAGAGGAACAAAAATTGAAATGGAACATGATGTTACAAACCTCGTTTAGTTAGTGAAAATCACGAAAATTTGTATGCAGGCTCTTGCTCCAAGAGAGGGGGGAAGGCGGATAACACTAAATATAAATTAAAAAGAATTTTGAAAATCATGATTTTGACACAAGATGGATGCTGTTTTTCCATTTTGAAGTGGATCATGTGATCACTCCATATGATATGGTTGTAATTATTTTAATTTTTATTTTAAAAACTACCAAACATATTTTGCTGAAATTTTATTTATATTTTTTATGGGATAATTTGAATATTTCCTAAAACTTTCGAAACAATTTATGAATTTTAAATTTGCTTAAAAAATGTTTGAAAAATTAGGTCCAATAGGGCTCAATGTATTTCATTTTTTCAACCCAGGTTCAATCCAAAACTAATTGGGTGATATCATTCATTTGTATTCCCATAGGTCCCACATACCATCTAAACAACATACTAAAATTTCATTTTGATAAAGTCATCTTTACAGCAATTATCGTGCGGACGGACAGACAGACAGAATTAACAAAGTCAAACACTTTTTCAACTATGTTGTAAAGTGCTGAAAATTAAAAAATTGTTTTTTATCTATTTGAATATGTAGGAACATGTGCGAAATATAAAAATAGTCATGCAACCAAATATTCTTTTTTTTTGTTGATTTCACATGGAATGACTTTAAATGCTCAGTCATCTAAGAGAAGTATTGAACTACTACGAAACATTAGTGATAAGATTGTTTACTAAGATAAAAAGAAGGGGGGAAAATCTTGTTATATTAAAAAATGTGCTATAGTGGCGATTTTCCCTAATGTAATGTTTTAAGCACTTTAGTGTACTTAAATATATTGATACACACTATAGCATGAGGGCGCGGTAGCCCATTGGTTAGCGCGCTGGAGTTGCACTCGGTAGGCCCGGGTTCGATTCCAGCCACTGCCAAAACTGCCGCCGTGTTCACACGGAGTACGATCACGTTAAACATGTGGGTCCGTAAGTCCTTCCGAGAGGTTGGTGGTAGGGGAAGGAGGGTACGGTCCCTGTGGATGCCTCCCCCACTGGGTTCCGGTCTAAATTGGGTGGCACTTCCCGGCCGTCCAAACAGTTACCTTATACCTTTCTGGTAGGTCGGACGGTCTGGGTCTCAACAACAACACTATAGCATGAGTGTGACCAATACAGTTTCAGAATAACCTGCTGCAATACTGTAAAGAAATTTCGGGTTTTGTTGTTGTTGAGACCCGACCATCAGTAAGGTGGAATTGACTAACAGAGGAATTGAAAATAATCGCTGTAATGTTTGTTATAATGCACTGTCCGTATATGTAAAAAATTGGTCAAAATTTGTGCCCCTCTGTCTTTCTTCTGGCTCCCCTGTCCCCCCCCCCCCCTTCCCACAGAAAACATTCCTGGTTACATTTCTGCTCAGTACAACTTTGTCCTAACTTTTACAGCAATACAGGTATTTCAAACAATTTTTTTAAAATACATTCTTCAAACTCACACATAATCAACTGATCCACTTCAAAATTATATTTACTCAAGTCTTCGGATGAGTCGGTCGTTCTGGGCTTTCGACTTCAAAATTATATAAATATGCATATCCATTGAATGTAGCAACTGTCCATAATAGTTCGTTAAAGCAAGATTTAGAGAAAGTTCTTCTGAACGTACACCTTAAAATTAAAATGTTTTCTAACTCAAAAATAACTGAAATGTTTGTTGTAAATGAGTTCAATAAACAGATTTTTTTTTTAATTTGCACATAACATTAAGGTGTACTGTACAACCATTTCATTCAAACTGAAAGAGGGGTAAATTAAACTAAATTTAAAGAAAATTTTTGATAAACACATTCTTAAAATTTAAAAAGTACATTTTAAAAATTCTAAAAGAAAAATACCAAGAGCAAGAAAAAGCAAAACAATGTTACATAAAATTATTTGTTATTACAATTAAAGTAATCCCCAAATAGCGCCAATGTTTGGCGACGATTGGCAATGACATGACATCATGGCGAAATTTCGGAAGCAATGCTCATTTAAACTTACCTTTTTTAGGGCAAGATAATGAGAAAATATTACTTGCTCAAAATTAAAACCATGATTCAAATTAACGGAAATGCAAATTAACGGAAAATGCATTTTTCATATTATCTAGACGGCATAAGAAAAATATTCAGCATTGCACATATAATGTACATCCTGTACACTAAGAAAATATTTTATGCATAAAAACTTTCAGTTATGTACAAGCTTTTTAGGTGTGCGTGTATGTGAAAGTAAATTAACTTACTTCTCACAGGTGGTTCATCCATTTCATCTTCACTAATTGTTTCCTCTTCACATGTTACCGATGTTTCGGGCACGGAGTGGTCCCGATAATTTGTACGACCTTCATCCCGAAGTTTTGTAAAATAACTCACAGCATAGTCTACTATATCCGTAGGCTTCTCCAATAAAACATTTACTGTAAAATCTAATAACAAGCTAGTAAGTTCTCGTGGTACTTCTAGGCGAGGACGACTCATAATCTTTAAATAAAAAATTTACGGAAGCAACAGAGAAATCACTTTCGCCTTTATAGACTTTGAAGACTTCAATTACAATGCGAATACATCTTCTTCGCTTGAACAATCAGAAATTTAAAGAACCTCTTCCATGATATCGAAACTGACTGTCATTCGCTGAATGAGCCACTGGGCGGTCTATCGTCTGCTAATTTCCTTTTCCTCTTATATCTCGTCCTGAAGGAAATTTTATGCACCCTGATTGCATATATTGATACGGAGTGTCTAAATTACTACTAACTACGGCTCCGCCCCCGACCTCGCCCATAACAAGCAGCATTTAGGAGGAAAGAATGTGACGTGTAATGTCAATCCAGCCAGTAATTTGTCGATAGCAGGGCGCCTGGAGCAGAGCTCCATATCCCTAGTCAGGTAACATATATGTGGGTCACAGTCTTCCACTGAACCTAGTCCTTCAATAGGGGCCAATAATGATGAAGAAACAAGTTAGTAGTAAACAAAGAATGCTGTAAACAGTGATCTTATTGTAGAGTTTTGAAGATAAGGAGGGTGGGGAAACAGGCGAATGTCCCCTACTGGGATGCAGAAGAGATTCAGTCAGGAGTGTAATGTCAATCAAGGAGAGAATCACGCCAGCGTAAAAAGAATCGGTGGTGCGTACAGAACCAAGGATGGTCGCCAGATTGAGCTGACATCGGTCCTTGGCGGAAATCCCAATAACACGCCAATGCTCACTGATGCCCTTGCAGTTGCAGAGCAGTTGAAAAACAATGCGGTAACCCTTACCAGCCGAATTTACCGTTACCACTTTTTTTCTTCTGCGAAACAAATCAAACCAAATAGTGCTATTTGTAGTTCATTTTGCTACTAAATCCAATTAATTTTAATTTGTATAAAGTGAGTAGAAAGTCTAATTTTTTAATTTTAACCGTTCTGTTTACATTGTGTATATATCGGTGTGCTGTAAATGAAGAAATGTTTGGGATAACTTTTTCAGTATTTATGAAGAACAAATAACATTACATAAAATGTTACTAATTGTTCTAGCAAAATTTTTCCGTTATTATCTATATGTACGTTAATTTTTTCTTTTGGAATAACGTTTTCAAAATCTGTTAATAGTTAGACGTAGGATAGATGCATTGCTAATTTAATATATTTATCATTTTATTTTTACACATTAGTTTTGTACTGAAATGATTACTTTTTAAAATTTGTTCATACTGTAAAATAATTTACATATACTTGCCAGCTGAGTTTCTTCTTTGTCTAGAGATCATAATTAAAATCTTTGGCATAGAAGATAATTTTGCTAGCTTTTAATATGTTCAATGCTTGAAATTTAATGACATATTGTTAGTTTTTAACACTTTACAACAAAGTTGAAAAGTGTTTATGACTTTGTTCATTCTGTCTGTCTGTCTGTCCGTTAGCACGATAACTGCCGTAAAAATGACTTAATCAAAATGAAATTTTAGTATGTTGTTCAGACGGTCTGTAGAACCTATGGGAATATAAATGAATAATATCACCCAATTAGTTTTGGATTGAAACAGGGTCGAAAAAATGAAATACATTGAGCCTTATGGGACCTAATTTTTCAAACATTTTTTAAGCGGATTTAAAATTCACAAATTTCTTCGAAAATTTTAGGTAATATTCAAATTGTTCCATAAAATATATAAAAAAAATTCAGCGAAATATATTCAGTAGTTTTTTAAATAAAAATTAAAATAATAATTACACCTCGTATATGAAGCGATCACGTGACCATGATATGAAAGATCACATGACCCACTTCAAAATGATATATGGCATCCATCTTGTCTCAAAATCGTGATTTTTTAAGTTCTTTTTAATTCATATTGAGTGTTGTATCCGTCCTAAAACTACTTTATTTTTGCTTAAATTCTGTGCATCTACATACTGAAACAACGCAATGACAAAATATTTGAGTTTAAATGCTCATCTAAATTTGATTATTTCTACAACTAAGCCTATTTTTCACCTATGTAAAATGTAAACAGCAAAATATATAGAATGAGTTGTATTAGAATTCCTGTATTTTTTTAACACAAAATAATTTAGTCCATGGAGTCTGCAAGGCTGATATGAATGAAATATTAATTGATTTCATAAAGAGAAGGACGATTTTTTTCGATGAAGTTTCAAGCATAGAGTTTAATTTTTTGTAGCTCCATGGTCTTAAACAAAATGTTTAAATAAAATAAATTATTATAGTATTGTGATGAATGAAATGAATGGGAGAAAGTTATGAATGAAATCCTGTTTTTATAGAGGGATCCAGGCGTGTTATTTTTTCTCTGACGTCATTTGAATTAATTTCAGTAGTTTTCGATGAAGTTTTCAAATATAATAAATTATCGTAGTATTCTGATAATTCTAAAACTATTACCGAGGAATGTATAACATTTTAGAGATGTTTAAACCAGGCAATTTATATTTCAATGCCATCATTTGAATGAAGTTCATTTTTTTCGATGAAGGTTTAAGTTTTCAAATATAATAAATTAATGCAGTATTGAGATAAGTTTCAAAATATTACCGAGGAATGTATTGCATTTTAGACTTGTTTAAATAAAATTGCATTGAAGTTGGAAAGTGTTTCATAATCAATGCTTTAAGCATGATTGATCTTTCTTGTTTAAATTATGCTTAAATTTGTAAATATTATGTTAATATTTACATTAAATATTAGGTTAAATTTGCAAATGTTAGGTTAATTTGTAAATACTAAGTTATGAGTTTTTATCAACAATTCTCTTTTTATCAACATTATAGTTGTACTTGAAGTGTACTCCTTTTCATATTTGTAAACTGCATACTGACTAACGAAGTTATTCTATGTATAGAGTTTTAAATTGAAATCTCTTGCTCGTAGAGGACAACTTTTCTGTTAAGAAAAGTAATTGCTGAAATATATCAGCATAGAAAGTTCTAAGTGACCATGTTATTCAGTGCATAATTGTAAAATTAAAACTCTAATTACTACCGGTTTATGTTGTAGCATAAAAAGGCAATGTTTTGAACACCTGTCGGAAAATTTTATACACTAGATGTATCCATGCAGAGCATCTAAGTTCTAGTTTCTTTTAATGCTCACTATCTGTTAGTAACTTACTACACAATATCTGGAGCTTGAGTCATTTTTAAACATTAATATTCCCTAGTATTTACTTTTGTTTGTCTCACAATCAGTATCGCTCTTGCATTTTTAATATCACCAGACACATGTGGATTCATTGTTATACGACCCTCTAATCAAATATAAACCATATATTTATTGAAATTAAATTAACTTTAGATCAAATAATATATAATTTCATTGTTGAACAAAAACTTGAATAAAATAATTAGTGTTTGAGATATCATTATAGAGGCAAAAGGACTACCTATCTAACTCCATGGATACTTTTGATAGGATGGAGTAAGAGTTTTCCTTTACTTTCATATTTTAAACAATGTAATTATGGTTACACTTGTTATCATTTGGGAAATGGTAAATAAGCCTTTTTCAACATAACGTAAATAAATTAATTATATATGCAGGGTTAGAAAGCAGGAGCATAAAGTCACGCAACAAAGACATCTAACCAATTTTCCCCAGTTACCAAAATGTCTTATTTGGGTGCAATTTCCAAATTATTTATTTTGTTTTCATTATTCAACTCACAAAATAAATCATCTTTTATTAGCAAACCTGCCTTTGACCTGCTGTGCTACATGGGTGCATGTAATCCATGATATAAATTAGTTAGATTGTTAGAAGGAAGAATAAATGGATCAAATGGAATTTGCATCGTACATGCGAAGCAAGGCAGAACAGTTAGGTATCTAAAATCTCCATCAAAGTAATAAAATATATAGGTACAAAATTTAACAACCACTAATTTTGAACCCTTTACAGATTTAAATCAAGGACTGCAAACACAAATGAATTCTAATTAAACTATGCACTTACATATTTTAATATTTTTATAAAATAACATATTAAATTTTCTTTTGATATGATATATTGAAAATCTGAACATCAGCTTAAGATGTATTTTAATAACAAATTTTAATGTGTAATGGTTAACAAAATTTCTTCCCACTCTAAAGCAGAGGTACTTTACGCATTTACTGTCACAGCTTACTTGAAAATGAATTTTGTGTATATTCATCGTGCCCTTTTCTTCTTAAAAATGAGGTCACCTATTCTTTTTTTATTTTGATATTTTTGTATGCTTTTAAAAAATTTAAATGTTGAAACTTAAAATGTATTTAAAATTTTAAACGTTTGCTTACAAATGATAATTTATAACTGGTCTCAAAACAACCGGATGGACAATTGCACATGAAAAAACAATGTGCATCCAATTTATGTATCCAAATATATATATTCGACATATGCTGCCATTCAAATAATGTAAACATTTTGTTATGTTCGATGCATACACTTGATAGGGATTTATTTTTTCTTCATTATCATTCAATCCGCTTTTGACAAAATTGTTGCATAAACATTGATTTTGGTATTAAACATTATTTCAACTGCTGCACTAATACCTAAACAATAATATAATCTGAAAATTTTGCACATTCATTTGTAACGGAGTTTAACTTTTTCATTTTCTCGTATCATATTACGAAAGTTCTATCATATTACAAGGCCATTGAACATTTGAAGAGTTTAATTCCGAAAGGGCCTAAATCACTTTCACTCGTTTATCTTGTATGATATAGTGCAATATTGCCACTTACTGTTACCTTTCTAAAGTCACTTACTAGGAGCTGTAACGCAGCTGCCGCATCATGATACCCAAGCGAAAGTGATTTATGCCCATTTGGAATTAAACTCTTCATTTAATGAATTGCACTTCCAATTTTATTGTGTACTTGCAGTATACTTGTTCTTCATATGGAATGTACATTATAAAGTAACTTAAAATTCACAATCACGTGCAATTTCCTAAAGTAATCTAAATAACATTGTTATTCATTCTATTAAAATATTTAAATTGACGGTCCTAAAAAGAAATTTAAGAATATCTGTTTCCAAATTTGTCAAAGGGTCATATAAAAATTTAAAAAGTGCAACTTTTTGAAAATGAGTGGGAGGACTATTTCAGTAACGTAGTCATATTTCCTACCTTACTTTCAAGATTTTTGCAATTTACATTGCCCACTTATCTCCAACAGGTAAAGAATTAAAGTGAGTTTCATTCTTTTTGGGACACCCTGTATAATATTCAGAGAAGCTAAATTTTTTTCTCTTTCAAAATATAATGATAAGTTTTTAACAGCAGTAAAATAAACTTTTACAGATGAAAAGTTTGAATACTTAACTTAATTTTCACAATAATGCCCCACTCTGTTACATGCAAAAATACTTTAGTTAACAGCTTTTAATACATTGGTAATTTTGCTTATATTCTGGAACATATTTAAGGGAGTTTTTTTGGCCCGGGGGGGGGGGAATGAAATTTAAGAGAAAGGCTGGTTTTCTATTTGCTTTATATAAATAAATCTAAATGTTGTCACATAAATAGAAACTAGGTTAATATAAAATGCCCCTCTCAGATGTATGACTGAAAAAAAAACACTGGGCCTAAACTCACGGGCCAGGCCAGAGCCCATAAAGGATTTACCTCTAACTTAGACCGTTGAGATTGATATGAACTTAATTTAGAACTGAACCCCTCCAAAAATTGAATTTTAAAATATGCCTCTGCTTATATTGCTGTAGAAGCTTTAAAACAATGTAGTAACAATTACTTTTTTTATAAATCTGTATTTTTCTGTAGATTCCCAAATTTTGAATTGGTGGGAAAACAATAGTACATATTATGTTATTAATTATAGATCTCTCTGGAAATCAGTAGGCTTATTGTTGTTACTGATTAACATAATAAACAAAACTAATAAACATAAATAATATTTTAGACCAAAAACATGCAATATCTGAAAATATCGTTTTGAAAGTTATGCTGCATTCACTTTTAAACTAAAAAATACACATAAAATTATTTTTTAATAAAGTGTAACATAATATTTTTATAGTAGTTTTTTTTTATCTAAAATGAATGTTCGAAATATTGAAAACGTTTCTGCAGTTTGATGCCGATGGTTCTCCGATAATCGCTTAGGAACTGACATTTATTACTTCAAAAAATCACACAAATTTTTATTCTACTTACTTTTTGTTTCAGAGATATAGGGCTAATTATAAAAAATATATATAAGTTTCATTGTATCTCGAGAACAGCTCTTGATAATTTGTGAATAATGAAGAATTGTGTCCATTGATTTCTGGTTAAAACTATGTATGTACAAAATATTAATTCATTTAATAATAGTGAGTTTAGTTTACTTTTTTCAATTTAGGTAAAATCTTGAGAACATGCCAGGAGTGGCGACACGTCACAATTTCAAAACACTAAATTAACAAATGACAAATCTCAAACAGATCCAAAAGTCATTTTATTATACAATCATCCTACAGACGTAAATATAACCAAGGCGCTTTCGAACATCTTCCATGTTCATCCTCAGTGGCGATACAATTAGAAATAAATGCCAACGTGCTTAAATACAATTCAATACTGTTAAGTAAAATTTGCATATCATGAAATTGCCAGCCGCATTTTCATGATATGCAAATTTTTTCATCAATCTGGGAATATTTTCATCAATCTCAAGAATGATTCATGCTATCTGGGAATATTTTCATCAATCTGGGAATATTTTCATCAATCTCAAGAATGATTCATGCTAGCATTCTTAAATTTGTGTCACTAGTTTTTTAATGAAAAATTACATACGAAATGATTACTTGTGTAATATTATTGAAAGTTCTGATTTTTTAAAAATTTCATTCGAGAATTTGGATGTCTTTCAAACAATTGATTGCATTTAAAATCAATAGGTTTCTAGTGTTCACCCATTGTAATTTTTATACAAAAAAGTAATTTTTGGTATACAAAAATGTAAACTTTATACCAAATTTGTCCAACATGCTCCATTTGTTTGTGAGATATCTCCATTCACACACACACACACAAATCACTCTAAAAACAATTGATTTGGTTTTACGAATGCTTAAAATATGCTCTTCCGTCGAAAACTCTAATTTTTGACTCCGTCACAATACTTTCCCTATATATTACACTATGCACATAGGGAAAGTAAATAAAAAACAAATTGACAACAAAAGGATAAAAATTTCATTTATTTTCAAACAATATAAAAATATACAGAGCATACAAAAAGTTTACTGTAATATTACATTAATGGAGCGCAGCAAAATGTGACAAACATAATCCCAAAAAATTATAATATCGAATATAAAAAATACTCACAGGAAAAGTGCACAAGGTGGTTTTCATGCATTTTTGATGAACCAGCGGCTATCTTAGACATATGATTATGATTGTATGTAATGCATTGCAAGTTGTATTAAAATTTGACTCTGTGCGAAGCACAATAAGCTCATGTAGGTATTAGATACATTCTTGTGAACAGTAAAGAAAAATCGAGCTGTGAAAAAGAAGTTGCTTTATTGCACAAGGCCAAATGACTGCTTAGCGTGGCAAGCAGTCCAAGTTTACAAATCATATAACATAACTACAATGGAATTTCAATATATTTCATGAACTGGAGCACCATTTTAGTTTGTTCTGGTACATTTCAGCCCCTGATTTGAAAGCATGCCGTACCTCTCCTGTATATTATTCACGCCTTCTGTGAAGTGACAAATTTGCAAACTCATGCTATAAAATATCATTTCATTCCGATAATATGAATTTTAATTATAATTGGATACAATCAAAGCATTATTTTAACGTTGCATGCTGTACTTAATATTATCAAAGTTGTACATATTATCAAACTTACTAAACTTATCCTTGAAACTAGTTTTTTAATGTAAATAATTTAATTTCTTATTACAAAGGAGGGATAATGGATAAAAAGTGAAAAGCACCAGAAATGGAGCAGATTTCTCTAATAATTAATTGCTTTAATTAATTTTAAATTTCAACAAGTTCATAGTTACTAGTAGAAGCGTGAAGTTTGAACCTGAGAGACTGCTACTAGTCCTTGACTAAATAGTAAGACAATTTTATGAATATTGAAGGTCATTAAATATTTATATAACAAAAAATAAAATTTTCGAAAATTTTGATTTTAGTGTTCCTTTTAGTGACATTATACATTTAGTGCTCCTTTTAGTGACATTACTTCTCTAACGAGCACTAAATACAGGTCGATAAGCATTGTGGTGCTCGTGAGCAACATGTTCAGGAACTGACTGTTCTATGGGAACTGACAAATTCAGACCTACCACGTTACCAACTTCAAATTTCAATAACATTTAATTTGAGTTACATAAAAATATTTAATGAAACACGAGCAAAATGTAAAAACTTCTGAATCTTCAATAGTAAGAAGTTATTAGAAATGTAATTTATTAAATGAACTTTAACTTTCTTGAAATTCAGAAACATATAAATTCAATCAAGCCTTGTAATTTATTCAAATATAGCCATCATAGGAGTTCAAAAATTATTTTTAATTCTTTGAGAAGTAACTCGTTTTCCACATTTGGCATTATTTCGCTCTATAAAATAAGTATATCAAAAGGGCTTTCGACACCAAATTTAGTGTAGCTTCTGTAAATATGCAATTTTGCATACATATATGAAGATACTCAGTTTTTATGTACAGCTACTTAATTACCACACTGGATATAAATATAAAGAGTATCATTTATTCTGCAGGATGAGCATGTCCTTAAAGGTTGTAACTAAAAGAACACGGAAAAGCTTACCAACATTTTATAAAAAGCACAACTCTTTAGCGATCATTTAATTTTCTATTACTCTCAGTAGTAGATTGGGGGGGGGGGGCTGCAGCCATGAACACCAAATTGTGTAACTTAAAAAATATACCATAATTTTACTTTGCATTCTAATTTATATATTTGTACGACTGCACTTACTGCTATCGAGCTTAACATATAGTTGCTCATATAGTCAGTGCTTTTGATATGTATATCAAATACACCTTTTAAAAATATAACATTTCTTTTAGTTCTCCAATTAACACTCTGTATGGTAATAATTTGTGATTTTAAAATGGCTTGAAAAGGCAAGTTTTTGATTTAGTTGTGTTTGTGTTACTGGTAAAAATTGGGCTGTAATTATACTAGTTTACTTAATTTTTAGTAATTGCAATTTAAGAAATACAATAATTACGAAAGTACAATGCCAACAATTATGTATGTAAATTGTTTCTGAATAAATAACTAGTATACTTTAAACCCTTTCAGATCTTAATTATTTTCTATAGAAATATAAATGTATTTTTACACATTTCAGGTTAGCAAAATAATAGTTTATGAAGCAAAATCATGCATTTCTTTCTCATTAACAATCACAGGTCATAGACACGATAGTAATTTTAATAATTCTGGTCGCATATGTCCCCTCCGCTGCAATAATTAATGAAAATAAATGTTATTATAATAAATGTTTTATTGTTTAAGTTTAAATGGTGTGATCAATTTAGCATTTTATTAATTAATTATGCCTTTACAGGACACACACGAAAGGTAAAATAATTGGAGGGTTTATAGCGGCACAACAAGCAATATACGATTAAATAAGAATTCCACTAAATATGAAATTAACGGCCATGTCACATCTTAATGAATTTAATATTAAAATAAAAATTACTTAATGAATTTAATATTTAAAAGTATAACTTTAGATAACTTTAACACAGAATCCATTTTTGGGGTCCACGAAATACAGCAGTGCTCATAGAATCTTGTAGTTTGTTCGGGCAGGTTGTTCAGGACGCGATAAGGCAGAACGTATGCCGATTCAGAACATTCAGAAGTAATCTCTCATGCCACACGCCAAACGTCGTTTTATCGCCAGTTCTGGTTTATTCTGGCTACACCTGCAATTGGAGGGGAAAGACGAATTGTTTAATAAAGAGTATTGTTCATAATTTAATTGCATATCAAATTGCGTATGAGAATGTCGTTAGATACATTTGTATCAGATTACTTAGAAGATTATTATTTGTAACAGATTATATAGAATATTGTTTAGAAGATTATTTGTATCAGATTATTAGGGAAGTTGTTAGGAAACTTATCAAAGTATACAGTAGTATTTCAAATACTGGTTTGATTATTTATAAATCAAATAACAATCCGACTAATGTGGTTTTCAAGTAATACTATTAAAATACATGTATTTAAGAACTTTGTGTACTGCATACGGATTGTCTGAAATTACTTAAAGAAATGTTCGACACACATACATATAATTTATTATTTGAATAAAACGATTCTAAGATTTCGTAGAAAATATATGTGGAGAATCCGTATAATATTCAATTCTTATATAGTACAAGAATCCGTAACGAAATTTGAAGATTATTTGAAAGGAGGAAATATTTATCATTTTAAAAATGCAAAATTTGTAACATTTTAAGGAAATTTGCTTGACATTTTTCAGTTTATGGGAGCAATATGTTGCTTTTCCGACACACGTAGGATAATGCAGTGTTTTTCAAGATGTGTTTGTTCTGCGGAATCCTTAGGGTTCTACGACGTGATAGTTTTAAGTAAATTTTCTTAAAAATTTAAAAACGGGTAAAATTTTAATGCTATTATACTTTTAAATTATTTTAATTTTAAATATTTCATTATTAAATTGATGAATTTTAAATGTTATTGGAAAATAAATAAAAATATTTCCTAATTTAAATATGGTAAACAAATATCAAAATTAATTGCACTTTGCATTTAAAATTTCTCTGGCCAATTACATTTCCAGCAACTTACGTACGTGTAATCGTTCATTCAAATTAGTAATATACTTTACAATTATTTTTACGTCTAAGTTTGGAAAAATTGAAATTTTTAGTACAAAAAATTATAAAAATATGAAAAAGCCTTTATGCAATGGAAAGTGATGTGTACACTTCAATTTTGAAATAACTATTAAGCATTTCTATACTTTTTAGCACACTTATTTCATACAGTCATATGAATTATTGGAAAAACCAGAAGTTACATATTCAGACCAGGAAATCCTTAGTGAACCCTACCAACCCCTCCGGAATTCAATGTTTAATCTATATCAGTCTTTATCTAAGCTGAACCTAAAGCAAAGTCTGAAAAACAGATGTTGAAATGAAAATATAAATTTTTGAATAGGAAGTGACATCTCTCTCCCGAACAAGAAGTGGAAATCCTTCATGTACCCTACCTCCTCCGTAATTTTATACTGCATCCATATTAGACACTATATCTTTTTAAACATCTGAATCCTACGAAATAGATGTTAAAAAAAATTTCGTTAAAAACAATGGCAAATTGTAAAATTTTCCCACCAAAATTTGCATTTCAAAATTATTTAGAGTAAAATTATATTATTATTTTTTGTACACACATGAGATAAATTATCTGTGACTTACAGCTTTAAGTGGGTTATGAACAATATACATTTACACTCAGTTTTATCCGTCACAGAAATGGATCTAATATAACAATTATAGATCTGAAGGACTAAATAAACTTTAATTGTTGTATACCGATTTAAAGGTATATTTATGCCGTAGAATGTGAAATCTCACTAATTTGATATTTATGGATTTTTTTTGTGAAATATAAAGATATATATATATATATATATATATATATATATATATATATATACATATATATATATATATATATATATATATATATATATATATATATATAAATATATATATATATATATAAATATATATATATATTTATATATATATATATAAATATATATATATATATATTATATATATATATATATATATATTATATATATATATATATATATATATATATATATATATAGTGATCAGAAAAAAGCGCCCCAAAAGTAAAGTGAAACGACAAAAAAACAGGTGAATAAATATGTTTTATTCCAATTACAGAAAAAAGATATATATTCTAATTTATAAAATCACAAGTTCGATATGTCTGCCATCACCTGCAATGGCATTTGGTTGTCAGTATTGTTTATTCCCAAAGTTTGAACGATTAATGTACAGTGGTTTTCGAGATATTACAGTTCCTTATTGGGGCGCTTATTTCTGGTCACCCTGTATATATATATATATATATATATATATATATATATATATATATATATATATATATTATTGACAGTCAGGAAGTCTTCATAATCGCAAACTATAAATTGTTATTTTTTCCTTGAAGGAGATGCAAGTTCCAAATAAAAGTTTAAACTATGTTAGTTTTTCATAGCATTTTGCTAAAAGAAATCTTATTTTGCTAATACATGTTCTAACATTAAGCAACAGGTTTCCGGTTTTCCCTAATTGTAATTTTGTACCAAATTTCGTTCGAATCGCTTCATTCGTTCGTGAGATATCGTCTCCACAGATTCACTGACACACACAAGCGCTCACACATGCCCACTCACACTCGCATGCACACACACACTCGCACGCGCACACATCAAACACATACATGCATGACTTTAAAAACGTCTGATTCGTGGTCAAGGTTGCTTGAAACGTGCTCTCCCGACAAAAACTGGAATTCAAATTTTCGCCTATATATATGAAAGTAAAAATCAATCCATTGCCTTAGAGCTATAACTTTAACGCATTATTCAGTTAGAACTTGAAAGTAAACGCGAAGTCTTTAATGCATTAAATTAATCAAATCCGAAGTATTTGGCGCTCTCCATCATTCATTCAGATTGTTTTGTACCCAGTTACCATACGATATTTTGATCCCGGTCGTCCAATTGGTTGCTCATGTCATCTGGATGAGTCCAAGGCCACCTAGAATAAGAGGCCCGGACATTGACAACTCAACCGCAGCAACGGAGGGAACGTATCTCCCGTGCGTAACACGTACGGGATCTGACACAGATGAATTTCTACGGTAATAAATAAGACTAATATGAAAAAATATATCTACACTTGTTAGTTTACTAACAAGTAAATTAGAATAAACTTCAAACTGTGATTCTAAATTAAAAAATGATCTACATTGAGAACAAATATTTTTTCACTCTCTTCTGTAAACATTTATGTTAAAGTTATATTAATATAATAAACAACTATATTAATATTTATATAATATTTAAAATATATCAAAAAACAAAACTTATAAACCTTAGAAATGCAAATAATATTTTATAACTAGGAAAAAAGTAATTACATATTATTCACTATAATGGGAGAAACTGCTGACACTTACCTATGACTTTAAAATACATATTTTATTAGCTAACATACATATATATATATATATATATATCTCCAGATTTAGCATTTAGTTTTAAAATATAAGCAACATAAAACGCAGTGAAATAGTTATGAATATGAATTTCTAAATTTAACTTTTCTATTTTGTGACAGTAACTTTTGCAACATTATTACTTTTACACTAATACTATATTTCAAAAACTCTTGATACCTACCTATTTAACTTGAACAACATTTTATACTGTAAATCTAGAATTCATAAAAAATGCGAAGAAACATGCCTGTTTAAAAAATCTGAAAATTCGTCATTTAAAATTCAAGCAAATTTGTTGCATAATTTTCTGTCGGACTTTAGATAGGAAAATAACTTAGTAGAAATTTATTAATCATTTTAACTTTCTGACTAAAAATAAAGCTTTTTAATTTAGTAATGACAATCACCACAATAGTTACACCTCAGTATGCATGCTATATGCTAGTACACACCATTTTTATTGATTTATATCTTCATGAAATTTAAATCATTTTTTCCTTCTTGAAATGTAAATTACCTTAACTTGTAATGACATGTAGTATATGTACAAATTTTAATTATCCATAAGTTAGGTTACCACACTAAGTAGAAAATCGTCGTCTTTCTACATGCAATGAAACTATTTAAATTATTTAATTCATCAAAAAATGTAACAACATTTCTTCAAATAAGGAAGTAAAATACAAAAACAGGGCTTTTATGAGTTGTAAAAATATTTTATCTTACAAACCTAATTAAGTGACATCAAATTTATATTAAAATGTATCATACTGTATATGTAGCAATAAATAGCTAGATTTGTATTTTGTCTGAAAAACGAATATTCAAAATTAACTCAAATTTTCTGAGTATCTGAGTACCATGTATGTGTGTATGTTTTAACTAGTACACACCATTAATATTGTGTTGAAATGTGAAATTATTTATTATTCTTGTTGAAATGTGAAGTTATTAAGTTTTTCTTGAAGCAAGTAAATAAAATACAAAAAAGAGGAGCTTTTTATGAGCATATAAAAAAACTTTATTACAACAAATTTATAAGTACAAGTAGTTGGAGTTAACAAAGTTACATAAAAATAAAATGTATCTGCCGCAAAAGCTAGATCCATATTTTGTCTGAAAAGTACCTGCATATCATATGTCACACTCAAACAAAAGTTACCCCCCCCCCCCCATTTATATCTACTGAATACCAACCTGATATATATTAAATGATGTACATAAAGTATGGATTATAAATGAATACTACTGATTTTACAGTAAAAGCATTTATATTAAATCCAAAAAAAAATTTGGCATTTGCATTCCCCCCCCCCCCCCCAATTGAGTTCTGAAAAACATTTTTACTCTACGGATTAGGACATTTTCATTAGACACAAAAACTATTTAATCAGTTAAATCTAAATGACACATTAAATACTTTGATTACTACACATATTTAATAACTTTGAAACTTACTACACATATTTAATATTTTTTTCAGGATTTACCTACGTGCAATGATACACAAGTTTTATAAACATATCGAGTTTCGCTGCACTTTCCTTTGGAAGAGCATACTCCACATAGCCTGGGATTCCCCCCCCCCCCCCCCCCCCCCAAGTAACATCAAAACATCTAAATAAGCTTCAATAAACTTTATTTACACATACCCTGAGATCCGGCCGTCCAAATAGTTGCTCCTAGTCCTTTGGACGAGTCGGACGGTCTGGGTCTTCAACACATACCCTGAGATCCCCCTCCCAAGTAAAATCAAAACATCTAAAGCTTGAATGAACTTTATTTACACAGCATATGTTGAAATGAAACTTACTGCATATATTTAATAATTTTTTCGGGAACGGTGTACTGTAAAGCATTTACCTATGTGCAACGGTACTCAAGTTTTACAAACATATCGAGTTTCACTGCATTTTCCTTTGGACGAGCATATCTGGGATTCCGCCCCCCCCCCCCCCCAGGTAACATCAAAACATTTAAATTTGCTTCAATAAACTTCATTTACACATACTCTGGGATTCCAAACTTCATTTACACATACTCTGGGATTCCCCCCCCCCCCACACACAAGTAAAATCAAAACATCTAAATAAGCTTCAATAAACTTTATTTACACATACTCTGAGATTCCCCCCCCCCCCCAAGTAAAATCAAAACATCTAAATAAGCTTGAATAAACTTTATTTACACAGCATGTGTTGAAATGAAACTTACTACATATATTTAATAATTTTTTCGGGAATGGTATACTATGTGCAACGGTACGAAACAATTATACAAAGGCATATTGCGCATATTTCATTTGTAATACAGTTTCTATGTTCTGTGATTTATCAAGGCTATTTTGATAATTCTATGATTTATTATGGCTATTTCGATAATTCTATGATTTAGCAAGGCTGCAATTTGATTCATTGATACTTTAGATTAACTTAAAATAACATATCATGGTGTAAGGAGTAATTTGTAACAGATTTTGTTGTCTAACGTCTAAAAAATGTGCGATTCACGATCTCAACAAAAAAGGCAAATATTTACTTCACAAAAGTCTGTAATAAAATTATGCTTAAAATGCAAGGTTTAGTGATGAATAACAAGTCATTCAGGCAATATTAAACATGAATTAAGAGTACTTTTCTCAAGATATAAGACTATTCGTACAGATATAGCAACATTCGGCGCTACACGTGCTATGTGTTACAAAAATGTTAAAATTGCATGCATAAAATAAGACAAAATAAAAAATAACTCACCATTTATGAAGTCCTGTTTTCAGTAGACACTATAATCCTAGTGGGCACGTATTTAAATTATTTTTTTATTTAAAAATATGAATTTTTTTGAAAGTCACTCCTGAAATTTCAATACACTTTCGTACACGCGGAGTGATTGCAGATCCCCCCGCGGCTGACGTCACGTATCCCATGATTCCTAGATGTCCGAGCCTTGTTTTAGATAGCCTTGATGAGTCGGACGGTCTGGGTCTTCAACTATATTTTGATCGTACTATATTTTGACACACACACTCTTTTTTTCTCTGTGTCTCCCTCCCTCCCTTTCACCCGTATTCTAATCACGTTAATTACATGATGATCTACCTAATTCTAATTTTTTCAGAATGCAGCTACATATAGAATTTCGTGGCTGTACGTACTCTCTCTATTACAAAACCTCTAATTTCGAATAATGTTTTAATCCCATTTATTGCAAAATATTCTACCTGTTTCTAATTTTCTACAGAATGCATCTACATATAAATTGCCGCAGTGATACGTGCATTCACACCCCACAGATTCACACACACACACTGATGGAACCTTTCTGGTAGGTCGGACGGTCTGGGTCTCAACAACAACAACAACAACAACACTGATGGAAATATTTCCCAAAATGTTCGAAATGTGTTCATGATGTCTTTAAGTGTATTTTTTCGTCTAAATGTCGTGATTATTCGTGAACTTCCTCTATACAATAGCATTAAGAAATAATAAAATGATTCTTTAATTGAGTGAATACTGAATTAATTTAATTCTAATCTAAGAGATAGTGCATTTAAAAAGTGTCTATATTGCTTAAATGTAAGTTATATATCGGCTTTTTTAATCTAATCAATATTGAATTAATTTAATTCCAATCTAAGAGATAATCCATTTAAAACGTGTGGCTATATTGCTAAATTGTAAGACATATAATGAAAAAATAAACCAAATTGCGAGAGTCTTTTCTCTTGATGTGGCTGCTATAGTAACCTTGAGAGAGAGAGCGCTCCTTCGCCTATCACGCTGGCGATAAAACAATGTTTGGCGTCTGATTTGAAAGACGGCTGTCTGGCTTAATATACTTTTTGGCCTTCCGCGTTCAGGACGGCCAAATTAAGGGTGGCTTTGGGAAAATACGTAAAATTGTGTGCAATTAGAATGACTTTAAAGAGCATCATTTCCACAAAAAAAACCCTGATATTTAACCAATTTTGCAAGGCTGGGGAGGTAACATATTTTTAAATAATACAAAATACTTTTGAAACCAAATGTAGAAGAAATACAAAATACATACCTTCCGTAGAAAAGAAAATACAATATATTTATTGGAAAATTAACAGGATCGTAAAATTACAATGCTTGTAAGACAGTGACTTATAAAACTTTCTTGGAGAACGCAGGCATGTTAGTTAGGTGACAATTGTTTTGAAGGCGTTATAAGCCTTTTTCTTCAGGCCAAAAGCACAGGTAGAACAATATGCTCCCTTAACAACCACCAAGAACAAACTGTTTGCTGAATGAACAGTTCCTTCTTATTCGTAGCTGTGCTTATTTAGGGCGTTGTTGTTGTTGTTGAAACCCAGACCGTCCGACCTACCAGAAAGGTGTAAGGTAACTGTTTGGACGGTCGGGAAGTGCCACCCAATTTAGACCGGAACCCAGTGGTGGAGGCATCCACAGGGACCGTACCCTCCTTCCCCTACCACCAACCTCTCGGAAGGACTTTCGGACCCACATGTTTAAAGTGATCGTACTCCGCATGAACACGGCGGCAGTTTTGGCAGTGGCTGGAATCGAACCCGGGCCTACCGAGTGCAACTCCAGCGCGCTAACCAATGGGCTACCGCGCCCCTTATTTAGGGCGTTGTTGTTGTTGTTGAGACCCAGACCGTCCGACCTACCAGAAAGGTGTAAGGTAACTGTATGGACGGCCATGAAGTGCCACCCAATTTAGACCGGAACCCAGTGGGGGAGGCATCCACAGGGACCGTACCCTCCTTCCCCTACCACCAACCTCTCGGAAGGACTTACGGACCCACATGTTTAACGTGATCGTACTCCGCATGAACACGGCGGCATTTGTGGCAGCGTGCAAATCTAGCGCGCAAACCACGGGGATACCGCACCCGAGATGGCCAACAGCACGCGGTGTTCCGAGGTGGTCACCCACCAAGTACTAACCGCGCCCGATGCTGCTTGACTTCGGTGATCTAACGAGAACCGGTGTTTTCAGCACGGTACGGCCGTTGGCCCCCCTTATTTAGGGCGTTGTTGTTGTTGAAACCCAGACCGTCCGACCTACCAGAAAGGTGTAAGGTAACTGTTTGGACGGTCGGGAAGTGCCACCCAATTTTGACCGGAACCCAGTGGGGGAGGCATCCACAGGGACCGTACCCTCCTTCCCCTACCACCAACCTCTCGGAAGGACTTTCGGACCCACATGTTTAACGTGATCGTACTCCGCATGAACACGGCGGCAGTTTTGGCAGTGGCTGGAATCGAACCCGGGCCTACCGAGTGCAACTCCAGCGCGCTAACCAATGGGCTACCGCGCCCTCTTATTTAGGGCGTTGTTGTTGTTGAGACCCAGACCGTCCGACCTACCAGAAAGGTGTAAGGTAACTGTATGGACGGCCGGGAAGTGCCACCCAATTTAGACCGGAACCCAGTGGGGGAGGCATCCACAGGGACCGTACCCTCCTTCCCCTACCACCAACCTCTCGGAAGGACTTACGGACCCACATGTTTAACGTGATCGTACTCCGCATGAACACGGCGGCATTTTGTGGTAGCGTGCAAATCTAGCGCGCAAACCACGGGGATACCGCACCCGAGATGGCCAACAGCACGCGGTGTTCCGAGGTGGTCACCCACCAAGTACTAACCGCGCCCGATGCTGCTTGACTTCGGTGATCTAACGAGAACCGGTGTTTTCAGCACGGTACGGCCGTTGGCCCTCCTTATTTAGGGCGTATCAAAGTAGCTTATTTGTGACGTATCAAAAGAGTTTCTATATTATTTAAGTAGCGGGGACTTTTCTAGGATCCGGGTGAAGCTGGATAATTTGTTCTAGTATTTAATAATTTTAGGTAGTCCAAGCTAATATACATAAGACAGTACATTTATAAGTTTTATATAGCTATACTAGTATTAAAACATGTTAAAAACTAACAAAACGTTAAGTTGTAACTGTTTTTTTAATACGTTTTATTTTGTTTAACAATGCATGGTGCTTAATTTCGAAATATTCATCTTATCCAAAAATTGGTTCGGTTATGCCCCGTTGTTGACTCCATAAGTGTACAAAGTTTCAGCCTTCTCGGTCACTGGGAGAGGGGATAAAGGATTTGGAAAGCATTTTCGACCCCTCAATTTTTTTTTTATGGGAATTAGACTATTCTTCTCTTGAATTTAAAATGTTAAATAAGCCATTTATTTATTCAAAATTTTCTGTAGCAGTTCTAAGAAAAATGTAGATATTTGAAAGCCATTTTCATCATAGTTGCTATCATATCTTTTATAAAAAGGGCACATCTAAGAGTAAATTTTTATGTAGTTAATTTTGTAAATGCCTATATTTATTTTCTTTCAATTTTGGCCCAGCAGATTTGTTAAAATACTGTCATTTTAAGCTTAATCATCTTGCACTAGATGTAAATAAAAGCTTATCTAAGGCAGTGCTGTTTGTTTTACATTAATGAGTACATTGCATGATTTCTTTTATTGTATAATTATGCAGAAGAATAACAAACAATAAACTTTCAATGTCATTCAAATTACAGTAATTTCAATTCTGCTATCATTGTTCTGAAAATTGAAAATCCGAAGTTCTTCCCAATTGTTGATACTAAGAAGATGGAATATATTCAATCATTTTAGTACTATAAGTGTACAAAGATTCAGCTTTCTAGGTCACCAGGGATTCCTAGAGAGTCTTAAAAGACTTTTAGAATTAAAAAAAAAACGCATTTTCTCCACCCTGGGAAGTAAATCGAAAGTCTGGCTCCGTTAGGTTCGATACCATAGTTGATACTATAAGTTTGCTAAGATTCAGCCCTTTAGGTCAAAGGAGAGGTTTCTGGAGAATCCGAAAGTACATTTTATCTGTCTCCCCCCTTTCTTCATCCCGGGGAGGGGGGGGGGGGGGTAATCTTAAAATATAACTTAGTTATTATATGTATGGATATGCATATTTTTAATATATCTTTTAAACTGTGTATTAAAATGACAAGCTCAAGTTGTATCATGGGCGTAGCCAAGAACTCGAAAAGAGGAATGGTCGAGTGCTGAATTTCATTTTCCAATATGAGCCCCTTTCAAGAATTATTGCAATTTTTTCACCATCGGGGGACGGAGAAGAGTTATGACCCCAATCTTGCCTATGCCACTGAATTTTATACATTTTCAGTGATTTAATATGTTTCTAATAACATAACTACACTTTTTTGCTTTTGTTTTAAATATTGAAATATTTATTTTACAATAATCTGAGTTTAAACATCGGAAAGTAACCTAATTTACGACCACTTTAACGTGTGAATAATTACGACCACTTTAATGTGTTCTTGGCTTAAACATGAATTCGCCATTTATTTTTAAATGCACATTAAACATTAATCTTCTGAAATTTCAAGCTAGCTGTATTTTTTCTCTCTTGTAAAAATATCGCTCTAAAAATTATCCATTTTCAATAGAAAGTCCGAGAGCTTTGTAATAGAGGGGATCCTGTATATGGCCACCATCTGTCAATTAATGGTTGATGCTCTCCTTCCCCCCCTCCCCCCTAGCAGTGATTTACAGTTTCCCCATACAATAAGAGGAACAGGGTCTCTCCTGATAATTCCATCCTCTTAGCTCTGCAGATGTTGCCACCCTAAAAAAAGTTTCTATACATCCCCATTTACTTAAATTTAACGTCCTGTCTTTAAAAACTACCCTGGTTCTCAATTTCACTGCTATGTGGCACTGATGTATATCACACATGCAGCCTCTGTAAGTGTTGCCATGCCTACAAAAAGTTTCTATACACCCCATTTACATAAAAATTTAAGTGGATAAATTTAAAGTTTGCTCAAAATACCCATGTACAAAATCACGAAAACAATACTCTTGCCAAAAAAGTTCGTACACATCCCCTTCACCTAAAAAATTAATTAAATGAAAGAATTAAGTGGAAAAATTTCAAAGTTTACTCAAAATACCTCTGTACAAGATCAAGATAACAATACCGCTGCTACTGCCCAAAAAGTTTCTGAAAATGAAAACTAAAAAAAATTTCCATTTTGCAAAAATACCTCCAGCTAAAATTATGGAAAATCTAAGATGGCTGCCGAAGGCAATATGAGCATACTGCACATATCATCTCTGCCACAGCACCCTCTATCATCATCAGCTCATGCATACAAATGCATCATGTTTTAATAGTGTAGATATAAACTAGAACTTGTGCTTCCTTTAATACATATAAAATTTTACAAAAAAGGAAATATCGTTAATCACTTCTTTATGATTAGTTAAAGGAAAAGTTAAAAATACTGTGTTGAACTAGCTTTCTTCAACAGGACTAAAATAAAAATGCAGGTTTTGAAATTACATTTTATTTACATAATATTAAAAAATAATTGTCAGTGATACACTGTTCTTGTGACAATGTAATTTTCACAATAAAAATACTCTGCATACACTATCATTCAGCACAAAAATAAGAGGTACATTCTGAAGTAATAAATATATTAAATATATTCTACATTGAATAATTTTATAACATCAAACTTTATCATTTTTATTGGATCTTACATTTGCCTAGATAAATTCCCTATACAAATGCCTTATAAAATTTCTAAAATGCAATGACTGGATTTTCTTTTTTTTATTCCCTTTTCATTGAATTCACATTTAGTAAATATGAAAATAATACACAAGTATTTCATGAAATTGTACAACTAATGGCTTTATACAATGAGCATTCTTTACTAAAAATACAATTTGTATATGTCATGAAATCCTTATAAAATATATTTATCTGTTTAGTGCAAACAGAATACTTCATGTGATACAGAATTTCACAAATAAGTAACATGTAAGCATTTAAAATAAGTAATTTTAAAAGTTATTCCATGTACATAGCTGAACTTTAACTTTCATAATTAGAAAGTTGAGACAGCAATGAAAAATCTGTATCTTTCATACAATATATACTTTATATTGGTTATGTTGACAACAAGCATGAGCTTCCTGAAGAATCCTGATACGAGGTCCCATTGGTATTCCCATTTTTTGTAATCGTTCTTCGGTAAGATAAGGAAGCTCTTTTATACCAATCTTTTCTGTTTCAAAATTTGCAGCATATTTCTGAAAGATAAACATGTTTTAAGTAAAAAGCCTTAGATTTGATATTTCAAACAAATATTGAGTATATATCAAAAAAGATTTTATACAACTGACTCCCATTAATCTGTGACCCTGTATCCTTTGGATGTGTGTAAACAGTTAAATGTATATAAGATTACAGAATAAATTGAAGATGGCCACGATCAGTGTTGCTATTTGTGCGTTATCATACATGTAGTTTATCATGTAGCTTGTACATGAAATTTAAGCCTTTGATAAAAAATTGTTTCTTTTTTATTTTTTTCTTGAATGAAAGATGGCACATCTTTTCTTCTAAGTGAAATATGCAAAAATAGAAGAATTGCAAACTCCTATGCGGGCACTACTACTGGTTTTGTGAAACATGAGTTTTCTGGGACAGAATCCCTCTAACACAGAGATAAATATCAATGCAGACAATGAATTTTTCAATCGGACTGGACAATATGTTAGTAAAAAGAGATACAATAGCAAAAGTGATTTAATAATTAACTGGTCTTTGAGAGTTTCTAAAAAAAAAATATATATAGAAGCCTATCTACAGATGGCTAAATTTTGTGTTAATATTACAAAATAACTGTGTTAAGAGCAGCATACAACACAAAATTAATAACAGCCGCTTTCGAAGACAAAAACGTAAGCCATTTAACCATTTTATTTATTATTATTATGGATGGAGTTAAGTGAACTCATGATGGAAGGGAAAAAAGAAAACATGTAATGTTGAAGATTCAGATCCGGAAAATTGATTCTGATTCATCAGTGACCTTTTTAGCCAACAAATTTGACATTAATCTAATATCTGTATATGATATTAGAAAAAACAAAGGAAAAAATACTGAAGTATTATGTTAGCATGCAATGCAGGAATTGTAAGTAGAAAACAGTTCATACTGCAAAATCTGGATAATATGCTGTACAAATGGTTTCAACAGAGATGGAGTGAGAGTGTCTCTAACTGGTTTACTTTTATGGGGGAAAGCCAAAGAGCTGAAGTTGAAAAGCCTCGTAATTTTTTTTTTTTTTCAGGATGTCTTACCCACTTCAAACAGTGACATAGCATCCATTATTTAAAAAGCTTGTCGAGAAAAGTTATCAGCTGATAACATAGCTGCTGAGGAGTTCATTGAAAAGTTTTTGTTGCTGGTGAAGGGGGAAAATCCAAGTCCTGAATACATTTATAATGCTGAAGAGACTGGATGGACTCTTTTGGTGTTGCCTTCCAAGGCAAACTTTGTTGACTGCTAATGAAAGTGGCCCATTAGGATTTAAAAACAATAAGGGAAAAGTAACCATTCTCATCTACAGTAATGCTGCAACCACTGGCAGCTCGTGATCAATACGTAGAGAGGGGCACTGATTAAAGCATGTTATATATATATATATATATATATATATATATATATATATATATAAATAAATTGAAAATATGTTTGTATATGTGTTTGTGTATAATGATAATTGGCTACTAAAACTTGAATTTATAACAAAAATCTTGAATTTATAATAAAACTTTATTATAAGTTTTATTATACATTCAAGACTTTTAAACATTTTGCTGTGAGAGTGGTTTTTACTATATATTTTAAATGTCTTTGGGAATTATTGTTTCTTAGTTTTATAATTAAATTTGATAGGTTTTTTTTAGGATTTAATAGTTGAATATTGCACTGCGCTGCAAAAAGAAAAGTTGAATCAATCATATTAGATTTATAGGCATCTATGAAATATTTACCGTTCTTCGTAATTTTTTACATCCAAAAGTCAAAAACATATGATGTTGGCTGCATATAAATTTATTTCATTCCGAGGTAAGTTAATTTCTGTAACAATCTAATAATCACGTGTAAAAAGCTTTGAACAAAGTTAAACCAATCGCATATATATTAAAATTTGGTTATTTTGTTATCAGCGCCTTAATAAACTTCCGCACTCATTTATATGCACTTACAACAAATATATAAAAAAGGTTATATTGACTTCGTATTACTTTGAATGGTGTTTGGCATTTTTGGCTACACTGATCGCATCGCTATTCAACATTGTTTCCAAATGTGCTATAATGCGAAAATGCTGCATGAGAAAAGAGTTGACAGATTTAATTTGCAATTTTTGCATGTAAAGTCGTTTCATGAATTAACTACCAACATCTCAAAATCGGGGCATGCCAGGGTTTTAAAATCGGTAATCTTTATTTTCTAATGATAATAAAATTACTGTATAATTTGATTTCTGATGATTATAAAATACCTTTTATAAAATGATCGTGTATATCGATTATCAATAGATTTTATATGATTGACTGACAGCTATTTATTTTATATTAAAAAAACGTTTTATATTGAAAAATACTTTTCATAAAATGATCATGTACTTTGATTATCAAACTATTTTACATGAATAACTGCCATTTATTTATTTTATATTAAAAAACGTAAATATGTGTTATTTCTGTATATTTGTACTCGCTAAAAGTAAATAGCATTTCATACTTCATAGACAATATAATCGTACAAAATGTTGGTCAAATCGCCCCATTTCTTTATTTGGATATCGTGTCCACAGATTCTTACATGCATAAACATCCATTTACACAAGTAGATCATGTTAAATTTTAGTTGAATGCTTTTAATATTTAAATCCGTCAAAAAGCGGGGGCGGTTATTCAGAGAGGCCGCGGAGTCGCGCGGACCCCCTTGATCAAGCACTTCAAATTATTTTAGTTATAAGTTAATCACAATTTTTAAGGAAATTATCTGAATTTTATTTCAATCGAAAGTCGAATTATTGGAAATAAGTGATGAAATTGTCACTAGACGGCAGCACTAAAGCTTTGACTCTCAAAAAAGTCTCCTGTGCTCTTTTCATACCATGTTAAGGGTGAGCGTCAGTAAATCTTCTGCCCTATCCGCGCTTTGTTAACTTTCGCGGCACACATTTTTCGCCGAAATTCTGCTCAAACAGTTGCGAAATATTTTCTGAAAGATAAAATGTAATGCTTAGATTATATTAAAACTAAATTTAATACCCAATAAAACATAGAATATATTTTTTATTTTAATCCAAAATATTTTTGGTGCTGCCATCTATTGAAGACCCAGACCGTCCGACTCATCCTAAGGACTCGAGTAACCGCTTGGACGGCCGGTGCTGCCATCTGTTGTCGTAATTTAATTCATACCGATTATTTTTATTTTTAAATGAACATTTTTAAATATCTATTCCTTCAAATACAGTATTAAATACAACAGATCATATATAATAATGCCACATTCACGGAAAGGTAATTTCTCATTCTATAAATTTGATATGGGGATCTGAATGTACATCACTGCAGCTTTGTTTTCAAGTTCCTTTGTCTTCAAGTTCAATTACGTTTCCGTGATTGTGGCATTATTCTATATGATCTGTTGTATTAATAGCGTATTAGAAGGAATAGACATTTAAAAATGTTCATTAAAAAATAAAAATAGTCGGTATGAATTAAATTACAACAACAGATGGCAGCACCAAAAATATTTTGAATTAAAATAAAAATATATTCTATGTTTTATTGGATATTAAATTTAGTTGTGATGCAAAGAGACAGCATAAACACTTAATGTTAAAAATACTTGACTATACTGGGAACTACACTTTTTGTTTTATTAAAAGAAGATTAAACTGTATTTTCAAGTTTTAAATCATAAACATTTAGGGTTAAAATATAATTTCAGAAGCTTTAATTGATTTCTACATTTTTAGGAGCTTTAATTGGTCTTTATGTTAAGGATTAACTAGAAAGAGTTAGTAACTTATTTAGAATACAGATAATCTTATAAAGATAATCTCAATGCTTAATTATAGGAAAATAACTCACTTATGTTAAAGCTAAACTTTTATTATTTAGTAAGTGAGACAGTAGGAATGATAAATGAGAAAGATTAAGTAAGGATTTAACAATTAAGAGAAATATTTTTAGTGTAAGTAAGGAACCCTGAATGGTGCAAACTAACTGAATACGTGCGTAATTGCCGTACTGTTGTATAAAGAAACAACTATTTTATTGACAAGAATTTATTTTTGTAAATCATAATTTTGTAATTTGTCAACTGATGTGTTAAGGTATCGAAACTAGTCTTTGTAAGTGACCACTGCTGCCCTGAGAATATTAATTGGTTAAATTTAAATGTTTTTAATGGTATGATGGTTTTCCCACGTGCCTGAAAAAGAATTTAATTTAGAATCTTTATTTTGTCGATCAAAACCTTCTTTGAATGCAAAATATCATACCAGACCCAAATGGCGTCGATTTTACGATTTTCTAGGCATTATCTAGGCGTCATGAAGCCAGGACCGCTAATCCCCTTAGAGAGTTATATTTTCTTCGAACTGGGGGATGTGATTTGCGAGATTGGCGTCCAGGGATACTGGAATCTCGGAAGACATCGTCCTTACGGCAACCCTTCTGCTAGGGTCTCACGCAGACCCGTAGTCAGGCCGAATGTAAAGGGGGGGCCATCGAAAACTTTGGGGGCAAATAGTTTGATGTTCTCAGGGTTATATCCAAGATATTATTTCGAGGGGGAGGGGTTCTAAATATTTGTTACCATTCAATTGACCTTTACCTTTTAAGTGTTTCAATTACTGACAAGGGAGCGTTCAAGTATTACGTAAGCACCGTTGGGGGGGGGGGGGGCTGTGCATATTTTCCTATGTTAGCTAATGTTAATTTTTTCAATTTATGCTTACGAGGGGAGAGGGCATAAAATGGCCAAAATATTACTTACGTAATACTTGAAAGTGCCCTAATCAGCAAACAAAGACTTTAGATTAAGAGGTGAAATGTAGCCAAAATTAATTCAAAATAAAGAAAAAAAAGTACATTGCATTAGAATTTCATTTGAAACTATTTACAATTCTACCTGGAATTCACACTTTATAATAGCAGCAGTTTTCTCGTCTTAATTTTTTCAAACGACAATACAAATTTGTCCAAGTCCAGAGCTTTGTAATGTCTTTATTGTAAGACATTAACACCAGGTCTGCTTTCCGACCATGACACATTGACAGTCTCTGGGGACGTAACACTGCTGTTAAGTGTGAGAAACAGTTTTCAACTGTTGCAGTACTACTTGGAATGGTTTGTGCAACTTCTACTAGTAGTCCAATTCCTGGAAATGCAGATCCATAATTGGATAATTCAGCAGGAAATTGAGCTAATGATGACACATCCCCAATTAATGATTCTGCTAATTTAAGTTAGTGTTCCAAGTTTACCATTTTGCTCACATAGTCTGTGTTATGCAGTAGAATTTCGCAGAGAGGTCGTAAGTTGTCCATACTGCTGATTTTGCTAAGCAAGTGTTTAGATGCTGCTGCTATGACAAAGTTTGCTCTCTCCTTGAATCTGTTCCCCATCACTTGAGTGCAGTGATCAAGAACTCTGTTATAGAGTCTCTTAAGCTCTTCCCTATTAGTATCCATCCTGCTTCTGCCTTCAAAGTTAACGCTTTCACCACCAACAATATGGTCTTTAAAAATTCCTGGCATCACACGCTGTCGCTTTGCATGTACTTCAATCCTTGTACTTTCAATAGTTTCACTGCAAACATTCTCTACAATTTCAAAGATGCTTTGGAAAGCGCTGTCATCTTTTCTCATTGACTGGCGCTAACTCAGAACATTCTCAATCAATTTTATGGCTGTATCTATATTTAAATCCCTCTGCTGCAGCAATGCTGTTACGGGTTTCAGATATCCTAGCACTTTGAGCATCAATTCAGTAAGAAAACAGAATGCCAAGTTACTAACCTGTTTTAGCAGTCCAATAGCTTCAGTTTTGAGAGCACCAAATTTTTCTGCAGAAGATGAATTGGCAATATACTCTAATGCTGAAACAACTGCATTCCTGTCAGAATTAATAACAGATATGGAATCCAAATGTCCAGTCCACCTCTGAACTAATAGGCGTTTTAAAGATTTCCCTTCATAAATACGAGAAACGCGGCCTTTCTTAAAGAAAACATATAATTGCTCACACAAATCAAAATACTCCTTTACCTCTAAGATTGTCTTAATAGCATGTACTATTACTAAGTGCAGCTGGTGACTGAAGCAATGAAGAAGTACTATGTTCCTTCCGAGTTCTTTTGACAGAAGAAACTGAACCCCACCAGCTGGCCCCTGCATTATAGGTGCTCCATCATAAGATTAAGCAAACAACTTGTCAAAATTGAATCCCATTGCCGTAAGTGTTGACAGAATTACACTCTTTATATTTGAAGCATTTTGGGAGTCTAATTCTACAACAGCAACGCACCTTTCAACTGGCTTCATATCTACGAGGTAACGAACAGCAATTGCCAGATCTTCAATGCACTGTTGTGCCTCTTGTTTCATCTCCCAATATAGCAGTGCAAGAACCAGTGGCGCACCCAGAATATTCCTAAGGGGGGGGCCATTGGTGCACAAAATTTTTATGAAGGAGGATGACTCCTCGATAAATTTTCCGAGAAAAAATGATCAGAGGCCATATCAATTAACAAGGCGGTTGTCTTTTTTTGTACATTTATTTTTATCAAATTACTAACAATTCTTTAGTGCAGTGCAAGAGAATTGAATGATTAGAAGAAGTAGTAGTAGATATTTATACAAAACAACACAAATTAAGAAATAGATGAAGATAAAATTATTTGTTCTGGTCTGCTTATACTGTATACTTGTTTTCAACCACTCTCTCATGATTACATATTGTTATATTATTCAATTATGATCTATACATATTCATAAAACGAAGTCCAGCCTCCTGTTTTTCTTTGTAGCCAGAGCATTAATTATCTGGTCTGGATCAATTTCCACTTCACGGTGAATGTTCATTGACGCCAGTCCATTCAGTCTGGTTTCACTCATACTGTTTCTCAAGTAAGTTTTCAACCTCTTCATTGTGGAGAATGACCTCTCAGCACTGCTTGTTGATACTGGGAGGGTGGCATACACTTTTAAAAGTTCAAACACAGTTGGAAAAGTCCTTTGGTCACAAAAGTTAAGCAGTTCGATTAGGCTTTTAGTTTTCTTGTTCAATGCAAAGACCTTCATGTACCACAGATGTAGTTCAGCTTTTAGAGTATTATCTGATCTGGGTCCTAAATCATCTGCAAATTTCCTTGATAAGGCAACAAATCTCTCGTTTTCTTCCAGTGTCGGCTGCCTTCCATTCGGAATGACAGATGCAAAACTTTGTAGAAATTCCTTATGTTTGAGAAATTTTTCATGGAGGTGAGTGATGAAATTATCAATCCATGGAATGAAAATAGAAAGTCTGTAGTATTCTTCAGGAGTCTGTACGTTGAAATTTGATCTATAAATTTGTCTGGTGGCACGGCGTGGTAGAGTAATGTTTTCTCCATGCTGTTCCAGCTTCTTAACAGCTTGTTCAAACAGATGGTGAAACTCGTTCTCTGCGTTCTCTCGAATTATAGATATAGCTTTCAAAACGTCTTCTACGTCACTCACAGCAGTTGCCAGATCAAGGTTAACTTCCTGCAGCTTTTCACTCAGACGAACACTGTAGCTGAGTAATCTGTCAGCTGAAACAAGTGCTATGACAAACTGTGATGTTAACATTGAACATAACAAGGTATGAGCCTCTGTTGATGTCTCCTTGTCATTCCAGGTAGTAATCTCCTCCAGAGCGTCGATTACTTGATCAAACAATGAAACCATAACTGTGACGGCATCATGTCTCTCCACCCAACGAGTAGGGCATAATTTCTTCAGTTTTTTGGCACTGATTTCTGTCTCTTCCTGATTAGCTGCATTAATTTTGCTGGTGAGAACAAGGTTTCGTTTTGGTGTGTTGAAAAAACTAGAGATTTTCCCTATTATTCCAAAGCTGTTTCGGATATCCGGAACTCTAGATGAATAAGTTATGGCTAAGTTCAAACAGTGTGATGCACAATGAACGTAGGGGGCTTTGGGGTGTTGCTCATATATAATTGCTTGGGCGCCATTGTACTCCCCACTCATTGCAGAAGCTCCATCGAACCCTTGTCCACGGAGGAAAGACGTATCAATGTTGCAGTCTGCAAGGCCTTTAAGAATAGCATCTGCAATTGCTCGACCTGTAGTTTCAGTCAGGGGCACAAACTTAAGGAAGTTCTCCACTATCTTAAATTCAATTTTATACTTATCATTTGTTTCAAACCGTTTCAAATAACGAACGCAAAGTGTCATTTGCTCTACCGTTGCAATATCTGTGGTTTCGTCACATAAAACCGCAAAACATTTGGCCTCATTCACCTCAGTTGCTATGTGCTTCACAATGGAATCATTGCATGCTGAAATAATCTCATTTTGTATATTCCAACTTATGTAAGTTGCATTTTTTGCACAACCTTGTAGATGAGTTTTCAGTATTTCTTCTCCTGCATCAACTCGGAGTCGCAAAAGGGCTCTAAAATTTCCTTCGCCTTGGCATGGTTCTGACAATACGTCCAAATCCCCACAGTCTCTATGCCCTCTCATGGCCAGCCCTTGCCTTCCACAAAAAATCACTGTTTTGATAATAGGTTTAAGAATAGCCCTATTCTGCAAAACTTGTTTTTGCTTTCCTCTGTCCATTACTTGATCCACAGGAACCGTTTTTCCTTCCGTGACCCTTAAGAACTCATCGGCTTTGAGAACTGAATCCTTATGATAGAAAAATTTTTCATGTTGACTGAACTTCTCCAAGGCCTTCTTCCAATTATTAAATCCTTTTGAAACAAGTTGACCTGTAGCTTGTGTGGATCTTAAACCGACTTCATGGGGTGCAAAGAGAACACAAAATTTGCAATAGGCACTGTCCTCTGCCTTTGAGTAAGCTAGCCAGTTATGCTTACTCAGCCAAGATGAGCAGAACTTCCGAGTGTGGTGAGGTTTTCCTTGACTTGATACAGCACTAGTGACAGTAGCAGGAAAACTGTAATTTGCATATGGTTCCCAAAGATTTTTTAGCGCTGTTATCCTATCTTCATCTGTGAGGTTAGATTTCTTGACATAATTAGAAATATCTGCAGCCAGAATTTCTATTTCAACTGTGTTTGGTATTGTGTTTTGTCCTACCTTTACCTCCTCACAAGCGTTTGAAGACAGCCCGGGGTCACGGCTGTTGCTTGCTTCGACTGCAGCCTCATCAATGTAACAAGAGCTCAGGGAAACGTCGTTGGGAACGTCACTATTTTCAATCTTACTTTTTTTTTTAAAATAATTTCCCAGTGTCTGTTGGCCTAGCCCTTTTCGTTTTTCACTCATTGTCTTTTTTTTTACCTTGCTCCTCAGTTATTCAAGAACAAAATTTGCTATATAGCCGAAATACGCACATAAACACACACACTGATCGTTAAAGATGCATTTCACTGTAAGATCAGTTGAAAGTTCAGGACCATTATTAAATTCAGCTATTCACCACGCAGGCCCTCGTTCCGAAACTACCAATTCACTGTTATCACCTTGTGTCGTAACGTCGCACTTTATTTCAACTCACAGCAACACTTAATTCGCGAAGCGTTGGCACGATCTATTTATTCACTTCCACAATTTTCTCACTGGGTAAACGAAATCCTCGAGTTTTCGAGCGAACAGCCGCTTCCCCGCCGTTCACTCTTTATATAGGGCCACGGAGGCGCCTGTGACGTCACTCTACACAGCACTGGTATAGTACGACTATAGCGAGAAGGCATTTGGGTCACGTGATTTTGGACGAGTCCATTAGTTAAATTCAATCACAGGTAGAAACGTCTTAAGAAGAACGGGTTTCCAGAATTGGCGCCTTTAGTGCGAATTAATTTATAATTTGTACAGTACGATAAAGAGCTTTATATGTATAATTACATTCAGTGTAAGTGTTGGGATATGCTGGAATTGTTTTCTTCACAATGATTAAAATTATTTATTACAATAATGGTTGTAAATGTTTTTTTTTTATACTTTCTCGAAGGCAGACCTAGTTCTCCCTTGTGCTGACAGCGCCCTTCGCGTTTTGCTTTGTCAGCCCAAGGGGGGGGCCAGGGCCCCCTCGGCCCCCCCCGTGGGTGCGCCACTGGCAAGAACTACTGTTTATTTCTTGCATTATATTCTGTTGCACTGTTTCAGCCATGTGGTGGATTATTTCGTTTTGTATTTCTGGGCTAGTATATTTTGCATTCTGGGGGACCAATTTGATGATTTTTTGTAATCTTTCATCTTTTCGTAATGAAAATTCAAATAATTGCAAGAATAGACCACTTGTATTTTGACCCAGTGTCTCACAGTTAGAATCACCTCTGAACGCTAGTTGATTGACTACCAGAAATTGAACAACTTCAGCTATGTATCTTATGTAGTATCTGTTATTTTCCACAGTTTCGGTACACAGTTTTTTCTGAATAGTTTCACCTGTTCCCTCATGTTTTTGATGTTCAAGGTAACTGGATATGGCACATAGGTGTGCCTGTGAATGTTCGTGCTTCGAAAAGCCCTTATTATTTTCTACGGCATGTTTCCAATCTGTATACCCAGCACTAATAATGCAATGTCAGAACTGAGAGATGGAAATTTTCTACATGCAAAACAGAAAGCAGTATTACCACTAACAGAATACTCTAACCATTCCCATGTTTTATACCATGTAGCTTGGAACCTTCTTAATCGGCCCGAAAGCATTGTTCCAGGGTATTGGGACAATACAGGCTGAGCAGGGTTATTTTCCCCTAAGTCGTTAAATTTAATGGCAGATTGTATGGCTGAAGTCGCAGGTGTCTTATAGTTTACCACAAAATCTTTTCGTGGCGTAGTGTTCGCCTCTGTAACAGTAGCATCATCGGCACATTCAATAGAAGAAGATTCAAAAGCAGGATCACCAGGAACGGAGAAAACTCAAAATTGAAACCTGTTTACGACTCATTTTGTTTCTTCCTTGATGTTTATTCACTTAAACTTCACAAAAAATACTTTTCAATAGGAACATATAGATATTATTTAAAAATTTCGGTTATCAAGTATCCCTTTCTTTATTATAAGTTTGTTTCAGAGCGTTCAACTATTATAATAACTAACTTCGTTCGTCAAAGACCTCGAAAAATCATCCTTTTAAAAAACTCTATCTTCCTTAAGCCAGCTGAACCGGGCCTAACCAAAGCACGTGATACAGTAAAAAATCACAAAAAGTTTTTCAATAGCCGGAACAGAAGGTACATAAAACTGCACTAAATTTTCACAAGAACATTTCTTTCTTCAAAAGCACATTAAAACACTTCACAACTTCACATCAGTTCTTTAGGATAAACACAAACAAAGCAGCCCAAAGTTGCATCGTACGGAAAAGATCGGTCGAGAACTATCTGCTGATATTTACTAGCTGCATATAATGTTGCCACTCTATAAAATAAAAAAATCTCTACTTGGTAACCAAGAAATTTCATATTATCCCTCAACAAGCAAATATTTAAGGAAACAAATTTCTCCTGGAATCAATAATACAAGTTAGGTTAATCTCTCATTTAAACGCAAATGATTTTTCAACTGAAGCAAAACATGTAAGACCCTCCGATATTAAACAGCGCTACATTTTATGAAAACACGATTTTTATACTAAACAAACAGAGCTATTAAAACAAGTCTTTCAAAAAAAAATTTTACGTAACATTATTTTATCATTTGGGGGGGGGGGTAAATTATTATCTAGGGGGGCGGGCCTGCCCAATCCCCCCCCCCCCCGACTACGGGCCTGGTCTCACGTAAAAAAATATTATGAAGTGGCGGGCGTAATGCACGCCAATTTGTTAATATACTCCACCATCGCATCGAAGCTACACACTTTTTTCTTGCTCGACATCTGACGGACTTTTTTTGGAGGTATATTTGGGACATTTTCCTGCCGACACCTGTGTTGCACGGCATCATGCACTTCGCCGGGACCCGCTAGGGTCGCTGACCTGAGGCCTCCAACCGGTTGCGGCGCTCTCTCGACAGACGGAGCTGTGGATGGCGGAATCGGACTAGTCTTCGTTGCGGAGTATCACTCTCGGCCGGCTCTCACCTGTGGCCCCCGTCGACCAAATGCACTAGGTGCATCCGGGCTGGACACAGTCTTCACCATCGTCCTGGACATCCATTGAAGCTGACGATCCTGATGTCGCCGCCTATGCCCACGACCGGGCCGACGTCGCCTCTCCGAGATGCGGAGCCTCGACTTCTCCGGGGCATAAAGTGATGATGTGAGGCCCCCTTTTGCGACCGAAGATTGGTGAGTTTTTACTAAAGAAACTTTTTCACGGACTTTTGCCGTCTCCCAACATGTCTGGCTGTCATAGCATAAGAGATTTGTCTGTCCTTTGGGGAATTCCCCAGTCATTATTTTATCATGCCTTTTAAGAGGGGCCCTTATTAGAGGTAGAACTCAGAGGATCCTTTTAATTAGTTTTTTATTTTATTTTAAAGTAATTATTTTAAATTCCCTGGGGCAGCTTTGGTCACCCAGACAGCCAATGTTAATTCCTTTTTTTTTTGCCATGAGGCAAGGATTTTATTTGGGCTAGAATTGCCCATTTTTGTATCTGTCTAAGGTATTCAATAAATTTTTAGTTTTGTTTCCCCCTAATACTGTTGTGTTTATTTTAGTCCCCCCTTTATTCCAACTTTTCTTCCAGTAGTTTTCCTTAATAGATTGGATCTCAGAAGACTTGACCAGGTAACTTCCATGTTTAATTAAAATTTTTATTTTGTAAGTTCTCCAGTAAAAACAAGGTTATAATTTTTTTTTATTAGGCACTATATGATCGCGTCTTTCAAATTTAGATGAGAAAATTTAGGAAAAATCTATGCGTGTCAAAAAGGGCACGACATAGAAACTGGTGCCTATGACCAGTCCTTTTCATGAGCTCTACCCTAATTTTAAGGTTTTATTTTTGCTTATTTACTTTGATAATTTACTATTTTCGATTGTATGTTTATTTTATGTCTTTTGGGGGGAATTGTTTAATGCATTGTCTTGTGAGGTTTGCACCAGATCAGAGGTTCCTTTTGCATTCTAAACCAGAATTTTTTAGTTTTTGATATGACACCACTGATTTTTCCCAAAGGTTGGAAGTTTCCCCAGGATGGGTGGTAACAAGAAGAAAAAGTGTAGAACTCCGAAAAACGTGCCTAAAACACGTAGCGCTAGTGCAAGGAACCAAATTTTAAACCCACCTTGTCAGGTTTGTATAGAGTCAGGCTCAGAAGATAGTGAAAGAGAAGTTGACCCTCCCATTTTGGAACTGCAAACAGAGATAAATCCTTTGCTAAATATGCAGGACAATAGGTTACAAACAAACATGGAAAGTAGCCAGGTCAGATTTTCTGCTCCTGCAGCACCTTTGGGGGGTATGTTACATAGTGTTCCCTTCTTTTCAGGAATTAACCAAGAATTTGCTCTGGTCGATTTTTGGAACGCATTGAACTTATAGCAGTTTATCCAAACTGGACAGATGCTGACAGACTCATCACTATCAAACTCAAATTAGTGGGTGAGGCGGCAAGATTAGTTAGGGATAACCCGAACTTGAGAAGTTCTTCAGGTTATTCTGAAATCGCAAAAGTTTGAAAGAGAGATTTGAGTCGCCAGAGTACGCACACAAAAATCTTGTGTCACTTTGCATACATATCAGCGTTCACATGAGAGTGTCCGATAGTATACTGCTCGCTTGGAAGCACTGTCTTTTAAAACAGTATCCCAGGGTCTTCTGAAAAATAAAGATTCACATGACTACAGACAAAGCATTTTGCTTTCAGTTTTTCTCGAGGGTCTAAAGTCAAATGTGAGGAGATTAGTTCTCCCACATAACCATACAATATTTTCCTCTGCTAGGAAACATGCGGTATCGGAAGAGGAGATATTTAAAAGGCACAACTCTCAAAATTTACCTACGGAAGGGGTCAAAGTAGTTTCACAGGCACCAAATCAGGATTTGGTTAACCTAATTAGTGAGCAACAAAAAGCTATTTCTTCACTCACAGACTCGATTTCCGCATTGAAAGTGCACGTGAAGGAAGTTTCCGCACCAAAATTTAACAATGTGAGGGGACAAATGCAAGAAAACCAGGCCAGGAGAGAACCACTTCGGTGCTTCTCATATAACAAAATTGGTCACACAGCCAAGGACTGCCTGCCGCCTGCCACGTTGCAAACGACAGGGTAGATATCAAAACAGAGGACCAAATTTTTCGCAGGGATACCCCAGGCAATTTCAACAGAATCCCGTGCCATACCAACAATTTCAGGGAACTTACCAACAGTATCCCGTAGCTTATCAGCAATAGACACAGGTCTTAGACACAAACCAGCCAGCCATTCAGGCAAGTAATGCATCCGTCCAAGAAAACTAGGTTTGTGTGATGGGAGTAAGCACCTTTGCTCCCCATCTGATGCCCTTCGGGAGGTGTATTTTCTAGGGGGTTTCATCTGCTCGAACTCAAGTTCCTGTTGTGCTAGGAAATATACAAAATTCTGACTTTTCCTTTTTAATTGATTCAGGAGCCTCAATTAATGACATTTATGGAGAAGCCCTACATAATTTAAATATTGATCCTGATATGCTAGAAAGGTGTACATTTTTTTTAGAGGGATTTCGGATAAAAAAATTTCAAATTAAAGACAAAATTAAATTACCTGTTCTTTTTGGCAAACAAACATTATATATTGAGTTTTGCATTTTACCTATTGCTACTAAACCTGCTGCATATTCAGCTATTTTAGGTACACAGTTTTTATCTCAACACAAATTAATTTTAAATTTTGCTGAAAGTATTTTAGAAAATGACCAGGTTATTATACCTTTTGAATTGTCACAAACCACTCCACTCCCCAATCTTCAGAAAAAGTCTGGTAATTTAAAAACTTTTTCTCAAGCTAATAAGGCTGAGGATTCAGTTATAACTAATGCTGAGGTCTAATTATGTGGTGTCGAAATTCTAATAGTTTAGAATTTCCCTTTCTAATGCTTTTATTTTGTTTATAGAGATATAATTTCAATGTTTAAAGTTTTAAAAATAACTTTATTTGCTTATAATTAAAAAGTTATAACTATTTAAAAGTAAAGTTGTGATGCAAAGAGACAGCATAAACACTTAATGTTAAAAATACTTGACTGTTTCCTACAAGAGTTTAACTTATTTTTTTTATTAAAAGAAGATTAAACTGTATTTTCAAGTTTTAAGTCATAAACATTTAGGGTTAAAATATAATTTCAGAAGCTTAAATTGATTTCTACATTTTTAGGAGCTTTAACTGGTTTTTATGTTAAGAAGTAACTAGAAAGAGGTAGGGACTTATTTAGAATACAGGTAATCTCATAAAGATAATCTCAATGCTTAATTATAGGAAAACAACGCACTTATGTTAAAGCTAAACTTTTATTATTTAGTACGTGAGACAGTGGGAATGATAAATGAGAAAGATTAAGTAAGGATTTAACAATTAAGAGAAATATTTTTAGTGTAAGTAAGGAACCCTGAATGGTGCAAACTAACTGAATACGTGCGTAATTGCCGTACTGTTGTATAAAGAAACAATTATTTTATTGACAAGAATTTATTTTTGTAAATCATAATTTTGTATTTTGGTAATTTGTCAACTGATGTGTTAAGGTATTGAAACCAGTCTTTGTGAGGTAAGTGACCACTGCTGCCTTGGGAATATTAATTGGTTAAATTTAAATGTTTTTAATGGTATGATGTTTTTCCCACGGCCCTGAAAAATAATTTAATTTAGAATCTTTATTTTGTGGATCAAAACCCTCTTTGAATGCAAAATATCATGCCAGGCCAAAATGGCGTGGATTTTGCGATTTTCTAGGCGTTATCTAGGCGTCATGACGCCAGGACAGCTAATCCTCTAAGACAGTTACGTTTATTTATCATCCCTTTCACGCATTTTTATATTCTAAATTACGCACGCGATGTATCTACAAACGCTAAATGTATCCATAGTCTTTCGCCTGTGTCCCTGTAATTTTCCTTTTTGGCCTTACGCCTTCACTTTCCATCAGCGATTATATTCATCTGAAAGCGAAAAATAACGCTCGTTTTAAGCTTGGATTTGACCGTTTCACGGCTTATCAGTAGAAACGATGTTTATTCCAGGTGTTTGTGGGTGCTGAGAGGCATTCCGTAGGGTTGACTTAACGGAGCAATGAACTTTGGCGGGAAAACGTGGTAACTAGCTTGGCGGCATTTTCGTGCCGCGCGGTTCGTTGCGAAGCATCATTTTTTTTAATTCCGTGGTTTATGCGTAGTCATTCTGTGTGCGGCGCAGGTTTGGACTCGCCAAGAAGATTGGCGGCTCTTGGGAAGTGGAAATTCAGTTGGCGAGGCATTCGAACCTGAGCAGCAGATCAGAGAGGTTGAAAGAATCTTGAGGCCTGGGGCGGGCCCACGGTCGCCGGAAAAATATCCTATTTTATTCATGCAAGCTGCTGCTGCTGCAAGTGTTCCTTAGCGAAGTTTTTGTTTTAATTGCCCAGATAATTGTCTACTCAAGTGTTCCTCAGCAAAGAATTTTTTGTTTAATGACCCATCAGCCTCCGGGCCCTGCTTGCTAAGACGAGTTTACTTCTTGACGTGGAGTCCGGAGTCGCCTTCCAGCTGTGGACTTGCCATCGAACAGTGTGCCTCTCCGTCATCAGTGGGACCAAAATCCGTGCCCTGCTTGCTAAGATGCGTTTTCTTTGGTCCGATGTCGCCTTCCTGACATCGCTGGGGTGTGTCTCCCCACCGACAGACGACGTGAATCGTTCGTGAGAAACCGGGCTTTCCTTGTGTCCAAGTGACCTCTTAGTTGCTTAAATTACCTTTTACTACTTTCTTTTTTCTGTTTCTTTTCCTTTTCGTCTGGAGTTTAAAGGGAGGAATCCTTTCCTCTCCTGAGTACTCCACTAACCCCGTCCTTGAGTTGTGTCCAAATGTAACATCTCCGCAGAAATTTCACAGCCAGTGCATAAGATATACTGAGGTGATCTTGCTATGCTGAGGCTCTAAGTTAATGAGTCCCCTGTGTCTCAAAAATTTTGCAGTGGTGGTGATAAATAATGCCAGTGCACCTGATGTGTGATCCTTGCACGTTTTTCGGTTTTTAATGAGACTTGTTCCTGATAACTGGTGTTTCCCTCTAGGCAGTAGCGTGAAAGTAATTCTCACACGCCATCAGTAATTTATACAAATGTTTTCTTTTATTGTATGTAAAAAGTTAATTTTTGTACCTCAATGAATTGGAAATTTTTTTATTCTATGAGTTTAACGTTTTTTTTTTGTAGTGGACAGCACCAGATGGACCAAAGTCTGGTCTTTAGACCAGAGTGAAATCTGAACCTGGGATTTAAATTAATAACTGGGTTTGTTTTGATTTGGATTTAAATTGTTTTTCTGGGTTTTAATTGCTTTCTCTTTGAATAACGCAATGTACTTTAATTATCCACTATACGCATTTTAGGTTAAATCTATTTGGAAGATGTTTATTTTTGTAACTTCTTTTGTTTGTTTTTGTCATTAAGTTAAAGTGTTGTTAATAAAGAAAGCTTTAGTTTAACATAAAATTGGTTGTGTTTCTTGAGTGTTGGCTGTGCTCCATTTAATTTTGGTTTAAAGGTAAGTGCAGTTTTAGAGAATATGTTGATTGTTGATGATAATTTTAAAAGATAAATAAAGTAATGTGCACAGGCCAAACGGTAGGAAAAGCAATTAGTAAAAGAAACAGAGAATATTAATACTTTAAAAGGAATTTTATTGATTAAAACTATATGTTCAGTTTCAGGAGTTCAGTAAATAAACATAAAATTAACAATAAACATAAACTAACATTAAATAAAATTAACCGTAAACATCAAATAAACTTTTATTAAAATTAATATAAATAAAGGAAGGAAATTTGAAAAATAAATAATAAGTTAAATTTATTCACAACAAAATCTATTGGGAAAAATACTGCATTACAGGGAAAGACGAGGGATTCTTAATTTAATGAGGGTCGCTTCCTTTTATCGTCTCTGGCTGATAGAACAAATGGCATGTTAATATAACGTCAATAGAAATTCGAGTTAAAAAAAACAGACATTGCAATATTGCAATCTAATGTGAGCCGCATCGGTGTCCGCGCTTTTCGCCAAAGAAGAAACGAATACTGTGAATGACTGATTCGAATTGGCTAAGTTTCGCTATTTGGCAAATGTGTGTTCTCTCTCTCGCATCTTTTTAAAATAATAAATTTGGATGTTTAAATAAATATTTGAAAATAAATTACTGTATTTATGTATATATATAATTCCGATTTATTTTATTGATTCTATTGACCTAGTTCTTTCAGTTTTGGTTCATGACGAAATAGTTTAGCATTACATACAGAAAATAGAAATTCAAAAAAGTTTCTATACATATTTTGTGCTTTTTACTTAACTGCATAAGTGGGGGTTATTTATGGTATTTTGAGTGTTTCTGTTCTTCGTCTGGGGACTTCTGTCTTAGTGACACTTTCAGAAATATGTTGTCTGAGGGGGTGGGTCTCTTGACTTACTCAGCTGTCTTACTGTTTCAGCTATTTAACATTAAAGATTGAAAAAATTGTAAATATTTGTTAAAGAATGTTAAAAATCAATTTTCAACCTGATACTTGATTCTTTAATCTGACGTTGTTTTCCTTAAAATATCCCCCCCCCCTTCACCGGCGACTACTCAATCCCTCTGGTTTTGCTTTTAATTTCATTGAAGACAAATATTGCTCCGATACTCCCTGGGCGTATATTTTACTTGAGATAGTCCTAAAATTTCTCATCTCGCTTCCTAATTAAGCGATTTTGAATCCACTGGTGGCTATAGTCTCTGCACTATCTATACGTGTATCGCCTGGATATGCATAATTTTTTATTCAAACCCCCCTGAGCTTAACTTTCGTTTAACTAGCCCGCACGGTTTTACATCTCGGTTCCTAAATTGAGCGATTTTGAATCTTCTGGTAGCTACAGTCTTTGTGCCATCTGAATATACATCTCTTTCATATCAATCCCCTGGGCGCAACTTTTACTTTAAGTAGTCCCCCTCTAATTTCACATCTCGGCTCCTAATTGAGCGATTTTGATTCCGCTGGTGGCTATAGTCCCGGCACCATCTGTACATGTGAACTGGATATACATATTTATTGTGTCAGCTCCCTGGGCGTAACTTTCATTTCAGCTAGCCTCCAAATTTTCCTATTTGCCTCCTAATTGAGTGATTTAGATTCTGCAGGTGGCAAGTGTTTCTTTCAGGCATAAATCTGGGGGGGGGGCACATCATTTAGATATATTTATATAGGGCAAATAGAAAACTTGCACCCCCCCCCCCCTAAAATTTTATTCGCCCCCCGGTCAAAAAGTCCTGAAAGAAACACTGGGTGGCAGTAGTGTCGTGTGGCATTTGTATGCATCACTTGTACATCCGGCTCCCTGGGCGTAACTTTCAGTTCGGTTAGCCCCCCCCCCCCCAAATTTTTTATTTCGCCTTCTAATTGAGCGATTTAGATTTTGCTGGTGGCAATTACTTAGATATACAACCTTATTGTGTCAACCCCCTGGGCGTAACATTTACTTTAAGTAGCCTCAATTTTACATTTCGGTTTTACAAGAAATGCATCGCCTTGATTCCTGAAATATCCGTGTATAACATTTCAAGGCCGTACGATGTTTACATTTTCCGCTACAGACCTTATAAACACACACATCGACACACAAACATCGTCTGTTATTATGTAATATGAAACAACCGTGGAGGAAGAGGGGAGACCCCCCCCCTTCTCTTTCATATTTACAATTTTATCTATCTTAGTGACTCTTGCTCCGATTTTGATGCAATTTTCACACTGCATTTTCTACTCTACAATGGACCCACTCTAAACTTTGATCCATTTTTGTTGCACCCGTGCAACGAGCTAACTACTCATTGCTATAAAAACCGGTTGCTATATATAGTGACTGCTAGCCGGCAGAATTCGCTAATATCATTTTAAAGACGAATAGAGATGAATATAAAGCATAAGAATTTTCTGTAAATTCCAAATTCATTCTTAAATTTGTGTTAAAAATAGCTCTTTCGTTTCTACATATAAACGGCTGTAGATTTAGTTGGTTTTCGGTCTCTATGTTACTGTTTGGGTTACAAGGACGATCAGGTACAAAACTGTTAGCCATAGAGTGTATATGAGAAAAATTGTGTGCATTTTGGGTGTAAAAACGTTTGCGCTAATCATAAAAAAAATGCTGCACATGCATACGACTGAGAGTATCTAATTTTTACAAATTTGATACAAATTTAATTATAAATGTAATCAAATAATTTCCATGGTTGCAATAGGCTCTTATTCATTTTAAGGAAACTTGCACAACGTATATCAGCGCAAGTAAAATAATAATTTGGCATACAGCTGTTTCGAGGTAACGCGGGAACCAATTTATCAGTGCCAGACAAACGACGAACTCGATGTCTAAAAGACGTAGTTGGCACAAACTGAGGGATATATATATACATAAATACATAGATGAGCGCCTCCCTCTACATGTCGCTCACGAGCCATCACTGTCAAAAAGAAAAATTTAACCATTCAACTTGTCACACTTTCCCTTTATATACATAAATGAAGAGAATGTAACAAATTTTTGATCGGACTTATATATGAACATTTATATTTTATAAACTATTGAACAATTTAAAATAGAATTACTTATATAACTTTAAAAATAAACCAAGTCATTCTTGTATAAACGGTCATTTTATTCAAGGATTTATTTAAAAATACCAAAACTATATTGGAAACAACAGAATCCGTCAAATTCATATCCTTAAGCGCAGCCACAATAGCGAAATAATACCAATTCTAAAAGTCCCACGATAAACTGGCTTATTTTCTGGTGACGCCGCTCAATGATACGCGGCACACAATGCTTTGAAAATTGCCAATGTTCATATTCGTTCAAACTCACAATAGTATTTGAAACTATGCATCGTTCTATTTGGGTCGCTTTGAATTCGCGGTCTTACGACGAAACCACAGTATACAAGATTCTTGTAGTGCTGCCATCTTATAACGCATTCAGGAACTACATGGTCGATTTTAGTTGCGCAATGTGTTACAAGATGGCAGCACTACACTTTTGTGGAACGACGTTTTGAAAAAATTTGCAAAATATGCAACATTCTTTTACAAAAAATTTTAATACATTTCTAAAAATAAAAGTAATAATGTAGGGGCTTTTTATGAGGAAGTTGAGCGCCTTGCTACCTCTGGGCACGAGCCGCCACTGGCTGCAACTCATAAGTGCAAACTTATATTTATTTCAAAAGCCACACATCCCTGAGCATTAAAGGAAGTAAAGATCCTCCCTGTTGTTTATGCTAGTAATAAGAAAGCTTGGATTATGAGAGAATTAATGACTGACTGGTTTGAAAACCATTTTGTGAAAGAAGCTCTCATGCATTGCCCAAAGGTATGTTTGCCAGAAAACTGCAAAATACTATATTAATAGATAATTGTGCAGTACACCTCGAGACACTGAGAAAAAACAATGTGTCAGCCCTTTTTCTGCCACCTAATACCATATCACTTATTCAGCCCATGAATCACAGGGATATTCTTAACATAAAATGACAATACAGAAAGGAATATTTGCAAAGACTGATAACTTTAAATTCATCGACTGGTAGAGTAAATGAATATAGAGAAGCCTTTAACATTAAAGATTGTTCATTATTCTTTTAGCTGAAGCCTGGAACTCTGTCTCTAATGAAACCTTAGTGTATACATGGCATAATTTATGGCCAGAATCATTATTTATAGATACCGAAAATGACAATACAGACTTCAGTGGCTTTTACTTGACTCATGCTAAAACAAAAACTGCAGAACTCACATTTTCACAAAAGAATATGTCTTAACTGTTGTACCGGAGTATTAAACAGGAGAAAATATAGTTGACCGGATGTCCTCTTAGGATAAAGCTGAAGTCACAGAAAAGATGACTGATAAAGACATAGTGTATTAAATCCTGCAGAAATTAATTCTAATACTGATGATGATGAAGAAAAGCTACTATCGAGTAAGGCTTAGCTCTGGGATATAAATAGACTTTATACAGAAATTGAGTTTTATTACAGAGCAAGAAATAATAACTGTTCATAGACTGTAAGAAAAAATATTAAATCAAAAATCCTGGTACGCCAGTTAAATCTATGTTTGAAAAATTTAAAACAAACAACAAAAATAATAAAATTTTGCTTTAAATGTATTGTAGAGTAATTTTTAATTAAATAACTCAGGATGTATGTATGTCTCATTTTTACACAGTTTATGAAGCCTTTAATCATCAAAATTTTGTAATTCACACAACTTCTGGTCCCAAGCTGTTCGGATCAGAGAGAGTCTACTGTATCCAAAAGTTTTAATTTGAAGCATAATAAAAATGATTTAACTGTAAATTTAATATGGTTAAGTTTATGAAACTGTGAGAAAATTTTTAACATCTAAGCATTTAAAAGTTATAGGCAACAGACACAATATCACTTTTGTGGGTGCTAGAGTTCTGTCACATTTATACTGATGAAGAAGGCTCTTTTTTGTCCTTGAAACAGGTTGACATCCTTTTTTCAACTTTTTTATGCTATGTTCTAATGAAGTTTCAGATATTTTACGAAGTTCGAAAATTAATTTTTTACCATATTCAGTATTTATAGCAGTATGATACATACATTCATATTATATTTTTTTATCTGTACTACACATTTAATCTACATAGGTCAAAAGCATGTGTCAAACATTTTTAAAGTTAAGTACAGTCGAGCCCGCATATAGCGAAGTCGCACAGGACACTGAAAATTATTCGTTATATCTGATATAATAAAAGTTTGGACTTACCCGCATGTTCTAAAGCAAAAGAATTTTCTCACAAAGGCTAAAACTTTATTACATAAGAGGGAAAAAATCTGTAACTTTCATTTGAACAGTTGAATTTACAACGCATTTGCATAATTCTTTTTCCAATGCACTTAAATTATCACGGTAGTCAATGTTACGGGATTCGAAGAAAGCACACAAATTTTGAAGACTGTCCATGGCAGATTTTGATGTCACTAATTGTCTATTTACTTCAATTTCAATGTCTTCCTCTTCGAAAGCATCAGAAGTATTTTGTAACACTGCTGCAATAATGCCATCGTCTGTTTCTTGTCCTTCAATTTCTACATTGCAATTGCTGGCAACATAATCAGCAAAAGTAACATCTCCACCCCAAATTCCCTTTTCCTGTAAATTTTTCCACATGGAACTTTCTTCAGGATCAGTCTCAGAAATGAAATCTGAGTCCCCAAGTCCTCCTAAAAATCCTATATGTTTCCAGCAGTTTTGGATGGTTTTTAGTTGAAACAAACACCAGGCATCATCTAAAAATTGGCAAACAATTTTAATGTCCGCAACAAAATGTAGATCAGTTTCTAGATTAAAAAGAACACGTCGAATAATCTGAGATCTGTAATATACTTTCAAGCATTTTATTATGCCCTTATCTAAAGGCTGCAGTTTTGATGTAACATTCAGTGGAAAGCGATACACTGTAATGTTTTTTAGTTTGATATTCGTAGTATGAGCAGTGCAGTTATGAAGCAAAAGCAAAATGTGTTACCTCTTTTTTGACATTTCGTCATCAAACCATTTCAGCCATTCTTTAAAAATTATGGAAGTCATCCAGGCCTTTTTATTGTTCTGGTATATTACAGATATATTTTTGCAATTATTGAAACATCGTGGGTTTTTTGATTTTCCTGTAACTAAAATCTTCCTTTTTTCTGACCCATCCATATTGCAGCAAAGAAGCGCCATTAGCCTGACTTTGGAATGTTTTCCCCCATTACAAGGCTCTCCTTTCAATGCAAATGATTGGAAAAAATGGGGGGTTTAGTTCCTTACCAGAACAAAAACTTCACAGTATCCGATATTCATGCTCCAATACTTCACTATAAGCGATCTTTTTAAAACTACTTAATATTGCAGTTCCAAGGGGACAAAAAAAAAATCGTAATAACCGATACTTCGCTGTATCAGAGCTCGCAATAAGTGGGCTCGACTGTACTAGATTTTGACTGTTGCGTATATTCTTCAGTTTGCTTTTTCTTGCTGATCAGAAATTCAGCTAAAGTTATAGTGGTTCAGCATAAGTAAAAAAAATACATATATATAGGTATCGGAAAAATATGGGACATGAACAATCATTATTGAGATGCCATGATTATAAAGAGAGTTGCAATTTTGATCTATTTTAAGGTTTCCTTTGTACATTTTCTTCATGACTGTAAATTCACCATAAATTTCTATACATAACTAACACCATTTTTACTAATAGTTAAAAATTGCATAACTAAATAGTTAATACATTGTTCAAATATATAAATAATTTATACCTCATAACCTAGTCTTTTTAAGAATTGCCTAATCAATGGTGGTTCATCTCCAAAAAACCTAAAAATTAAAAAGAAAAGATTATTACTCATGCACTCACACTGGCAGAAGCATTTATTTACAAGCAAAATCAAAAGCAATACAAATAATATGAGCAACAGTACAGAAAGCTAGTAGTAATAAATTCAATTTATATTTTATAATACAAATGTTTGTTGATTGGATGATAAACAAAATACTCAGGCTGATAAGGGGATGATCAGGCTTCAGGGCTCACCTTCTTTAAGTGATAAGCAGAGCTACATTACTCTGTTTTTATATATCTTACTCATCTCTATTTCAGGGTGTTACACAGATTCATTTGCTAAACTCAAAAGAGAAATCCCAGCTTTGCAAATGTAAGCAGATGGTTGCAGTCACCATCTCCAATTGTTTTGTTTTACTTTTTGTAACGATAATCCCGTAATGTGATTAATACAATAACCAGATTGCAAATAAACAACTAATATTAAATCAACAAAATATATTTAACTATACAAGCATTCCATGAATTTTGTGAGGAGTGAACACAAAAAGTTACACACTCCTATTATTTTCCCCTTCCCGGCCGTCCAACTAGTTACTCTAAGTCCTCTGGACGAGTCGGACGGTCTGGGTCTTCAACACTCCTATTATTTTTGTTCCCGGCCGTCCAATTAGATACTCAAGTCCTCTGGATGAGTCGGAAGGTCTGGGTCTTCACACTCACACACTCCTATTATTAAAAAGGTATAAAGAATACTTTTAATTATGAAATCCGAACACGTTAATTTGCACTTTTTTTTTATCTCGAAAATATCTACTCTTTTGGATTTTTCATTATAGTTCTATAGATCATTTGTGTGGCAGTTTTCTATTGCCCCCCCTCCAAAATAATATATGCAGAACTAAAGCATAAATTGATTCTTTGTATAAAAGATTTTCAGTTTCAAAAAGATGTATCAAATGTGTCTGTCTGGAGCATCCTGAGCCTCTGTGACAGTTACATGTGCCTTCTCTGATCTACTGTGGCTACCACAAAGCAACTACCATATCACTCTGAACAAGATGGTGACTGATATGTCTGTTGGACTAACCAGCTTCCTTTAAGCCTATTGTGTGACCTCTCTCTAAATCTGACAATTGTTTGTAGTACTATTAAGTATATTTGTTTGTAGCACCATTAAGTAAGCACCCAAAATATTGCTCAAAGGCAACTTTGTATACAATTTGCAATATCAAGGCAAGGCAGAAAATCCAGTTTCAATTGCCCGTAAGTGAGAGCACCTGTTGTTTTAAAAATGCTTCACAACGTGTTATTCTCATGTGCATTGCATGAGCCCTATAACATTATTGGCATTAACAGTTTGATCATTTTCATAACTCTTAAAACAATATTTGCATGCTGGGTTTTGTGACTGTAGCTTAAACTTTATGAGTGCAATTTATTTTTGCAACGGAGTGTATATGCTACAGTTATAAACAAGTAGACTATACAGTTATATAAAAGAGAAAACAGAAAATAAATGTAAAAGTTTATGAAAGGTTTAAACGTTTAATTGGTCTCTGAATCCGTGTTGAGCGATGAATTCCAGAAAAGGTTACAGAATTTTTGGAGAAATATTTACAGGTGCTGAATGTGCTTACTTTAGACTCAGGGCTTGGTGTCACAAACCCAAGGCTTGGAGTCGCATCTGGAATTGTTGTTTCAGCAGATGATGATTTATGGTAGCCCCGTGATTACAAAATATTTCTCATAAGTAATAAATAGTTGAAGCAAAATCTATTTCAGGCCATTTAGATTTAGAATCCATAACAAGTAGGGAAACGTGCCCCATGAATGTCCAGCATATCCATGTGCACACACTGCCAATTTTTCACAGGAGTGTTCCAATTATGTATTGGTGCTTTTCTGCGATTCTTTTTTATATTACAACAGTTCTTGTAAGTTTTTACTAGGCTCTCTATGTCTGAATCAATGTTTTTCCCAAAACTGTAATTTCCAGTAAGTGCATCAATCTGGCATTTTGATAATGCTAACATGAGTAGAATGTAGTTCTTGAAGAATGGCTGGTTGAAGTTTCTTGGGTATAATTACGTGCTGGACTCTAAATAGAATTCTGTCTTGAAATGATATCTCTGAAGCAGATAAATGTTCTTAATGAACGCTTTAAATAGTAGACATCACATTACAATTGGTAATAAGTGTAATATGAGGGTCACACTGAAATTTTTTAGACAGGCAGACAATATGAGTTAGAAAAAAATTATTGGTTGGATATTTAAATTTGAACTCATTTATGTCTGCAGATGATAATTTATGGCAACAATTACAATTTAGCTATTGTAATAAATTTTGAAAGAAAAGAAAATGGAGTTGACGCGAGAGCATTATTGAGCTATGATTTTCTATGATTTTAAAGTGGGGTTAAATCAAGAGGAATGTCTTCAATGTCTATAATTAGCATATGGAAATGATGCTCCATCTCGTGCCACTGTATTCAGATGGTTTATAGAGTTTAGAAGAGGTCAATATTCTCTCCTGGATGAAGAACACACAGAAAGACCTTTGTCAGCTGTAGTCCCAGAAAATATGTTGGCCATTCGAAAAATATTAATTGATGATAATCGCTGTACCTACCAAATGATACAGAAGGTACTTAACATTGGATTTGCAGCTATACATAAAGTTATTAATAAAGAAACTGCATATGAAAAAATTTAGTATGTCGTTGGGTCCCCCATAATTTAACAGAATACCAAAAAGAGGAGAGTGTCAGAATCAGTAAAGAAACCCAAAAATTACTTAATGATTTCTAAAATCATAACTGGTGATGAAATATAAATACTGTTTTTTGACATTTCAAGATGCCAAGAAAGTAAAGTATGGGTCTTTGAAGATGACCCCAAACTAACAATGGTGAAAAAACAATGAACAATGAAAAAAATAATGTATGCTGTGTTCTTCAGAAGTACAGGTCTGGTCAAAGCCACAAAGCTAGAGGGACAGAAGACAGTTACAGCTAACTGGTACCAAGACATTCTCCAGGAAGTGAATGTTAGGGGACTCATGCTTCACCATGACAATGCATCTTCTCATTCAGCTAGAATGACAGTCGAATTTCTTGACCAAAAAAAAAAAATCAAAGTGATAGAACATCTACCCTATTTTCCTGATCTTGCTATGTGTGACTTTTGGCTAATTTTCAATCTAAAGAAAAATTTATGTGGGCATCCTTTTCATTCCGAAGATGAGATTGATGAGGCTATAAAAGCATATTTTTCATCAATTCCAAGAAATGGATGGCTTGAAGCATTTAATCTTTGGAAAATTCACCTACAAAAGTGCATTGATGTTGGAGGGGAGTACTTTGAACACTCCTAAGAGTTGGTTAGTTTAACTTGTACCACTTAGCCGTATCTAAAAAATTTTAGTGTGACACTTGTATGCTTCATCAAAAGCATGTACATCTTAAAACTAAACATTTTTTTTTGTTTCTAATGAATACTAGTTATTAAATTAAGAAATTTCATTATTGTAAGTACATGAAATTTAAATTGATCTCACTTGGTAAGTTTCTTTGCTCTGCAAGGATTAAGTAACTCAAGAACTTCTCTGTGAAAGTTGTCCCAATCTCTTGGCATAGCCAACTGATGATTCCTACTACCAGTATTGCCAGAATGACATCCTTGAGCAAGTTGCATTAGACGCATTCTTTCTTGAACCCAACTGACATCTTGTCTCATATTTTCTAACTCCTGAACAAGAACATGTTGTGTTCTCATTTCAGATGATAAGTGAGCAACACTTCGGGCTAATGTAACTACATGACTTTCTAGGCGTTGAAGACGTTTACTAGCAGAACTACAAAAAATAAGAATAAATAGATTATAATGTGCATATAATTTTAACACAGTCACTCAAAAGAATTAAAATATTATTGGTTACATAAAAAAATGTAATAATATACATTATATTAAAACGAAGCATTCTGATAATATACAAATATGAAAAGATCTGTAGTTCAAGATGCAACAGTATTATTTTAAAAAACAAAATATGTTATTCAATCCAAAAAATGCATTCACACACATACCCATATTGCATAGAGGATAATAATTTCCCATTCAAAGTCATCTCTAAAAGGATTTAGTGGTAAGTGTACATCACCAAACTTAATAAATAATCTTCAAAACATGCAGGAAATAATTTCTGTTATTTTAAATAATAAAATAAGATGTTTGGATTTTTGTGCTGTGTGTGTTGTGTTGATTTTCGGTTACAATATTTCCAGGGTAATTAAAGTTCAAAATTTATTATTTTCCCTCTTTCCTCAAAAATTCTAAATTAATTTATTGTTATCTGTTTATTTTGGTGTTACTCATACTAACATTAATTTACCACTCCCCCTAGCATTCCAATATTCTAAATTACCCTTAATTATCTAAAATGATAATTATTCATTTTAATCATTTGTTAGATTAAGAGATCACATTTTAAAAATACATGATCAAGAGACTCATTAAGACAAAGAAAAAAAAATACTTCTTTCTAAAATTCCCTTCTAAATTTTAAATGACATTGATCTCATAGAAAATAATAAGCTTCCAACTCTTGAGAATCAACACCAACTTGTAGAATATCATTTTACTCAGCTGAGTTGTGGAACTAGATTGTAAAAAGAACCTTATTTCAAGAAACTGCCCCTAGAAAGCAGCACCAAGCTTGATCAAAATCTAGACATATATATTTTATATTGGTACTATTTTAAATGATGCTGTTTGGCAGTGGGTATTGGGAAAAACATCTCTAATTGAAGTCTGAAACCTTGTTCAGATGAATAAGGAGCATTAATACGGTGATGAACATATTCTTTTGATGAAGCTGGTCTTCCTTCAAAAACGTCGGGAAACGTTAGCAACCAATTAAGCCTCCAATAGAAGATGCCTCACAGGTCCAGCAGAGCTAAGATATGGAACTTTGAAGGACCCACTGATGCACAAATTCAGATCACCAGATGTCATCAGATGAAAACATCAACATAGCAATAGAGGAATTATTTTTGAAGCTAATGGAGCTTGTTGGACGGATGACTGTTGGCACTACTTTTCATGCAGTTGCCATTAGCTCTTAACAGCAAAAATTTAGCAGAGCAAAAGTCAATACACATATTGCATAGCAACTGTTGTCAAAAACAACAACTAAAAAAGGAAATCAGTTAAACAGAGGTTGTGGAAATAAAACATATCCAAGTGCAGGGAAGTAGGACCTTTACTCAAAAGACTGCAGTGTGTGTCTGCCCCAGCAAGGGCAGGGTACCGTGGCACCCAAAATGCAGTATGTCTGACTCCACCAATCGCTCAGCATAGAATGTCCCATGAATAATATTTTCTCTACCTTAAGAGACACCAAACCTGGTGAATAGAAACTTGTGTGGGATGGTACATGCCTATATACCTCTGATAACAGTTAGTGTATCAACAAAAAGTGTGAGTCTGGTGCATAATGTCATCTAGTTACATGGCATGAGCAACCATACCACCCTAAACATGTGTTTTTCTCATCAGGGAATCTTACCGTCATTAAAATGTGGACATTTTGAATGATTTTGTTAATGAAGTGCTCTGTGGCAAACAAAAACTTATAGGGTATGAGAATATGAGGTAATTTAGAATATTGGACTACTAGGGCACTAGCGTAGCATGAGATTTTTGACTGAAGACACTGAAAATTTGGCAAAATAATTGGTATTATAAGTGAAACTTATATTGTAATTTGCATTTTCAGCCTCCCGAGTTTATTTATTGGTGAATAAAAATAATTTTACATAAAAATGCAAAGAGTGGATTAAATGCATGAGATTTTAAAATGTTACCTATGTAATATGAATACATGCAAGATATAACATTTTAAATGTTTTCTTATTTCTAAATTAGATGAACTTTTACAATCATTTTATTAAACATGAAGTCATGGTCGCCCATAGGGAGGTAAAGGGTGTCACACTCCCCCTTGGACATTAATATAACAAAGGCAAGCATCAAGGTAGTCAATGTTGTACATCATGTACTTGAGTCCCCCCCCCCCCCAAAAAAAAAAGTTTTACAGGCACTTATGTATGAAGTAGAAATATATTAGAATATTATTAGTAAGTGATAGAAAAAATATATCACTTTTGTAAATATAAACAGCTAGAACTTACAAAATAAAACAATTCAAAGGAGTGCACTAAAAATGGGTAAGACACTATAGTCAACAATGTCCTTAAAGAATTTTGTATATTAATTATTTACAAATACTATACTTTGAAAACTTAAAAATATCTTAATCACAATATGCTAAAAATCCGCTAATAAAGTATCAATAGCCTTTGTTTAACCGAGATTCTCCTGTAATGTGATTTTTAGATTTTTAGGGAAATCAGGTTTATTCTTTCTAAAACTCACAAATACGCAAACGGATGCTTCGCCATATTGCTGCTGTGATTAAGTCTACTTCACAAACTACTTAAATTTGATGGTAGTCATTATTAGTGTGATTTTTCATCTTGATATTGTTTCAAGTTAGGTGAATGCCATGTTATTTGTGGAAAATGCCTCATATTTTTTAGTATTACATATGGTCTTTTTCTGCGAAGATTAATTAATACAACCATGTTTGACTCAAAATGGCAGATCCTTTAGCCTTACCCAAGAAATTTTCATTCATGAAACGTTACATCCCATATCTAATCATTGTCTTAAATTATACTATTTATAAAGGGTTGAAAATGGGGGATGAAATAGCCACACCATTCTGGAAGCTAGCTTATAGTTCTAGCTTATCAGCCAGGGCGGAGTTTAACAGGTGGTGGTCATAATACTATGTTTCTTTCAATACACTGTAAAGTCTAGATGACAGTTATGAAATTCAGCAGAGGGATACCTGAGCTTTGACAATGATGCACCTCAGAGAGATTTTTTTAAAAATTAAATTATAGTTTTTGACTAAGGAAAACTTGAGCAACATATTTAAGCACAAATAAGATAATAAATGCAGCATACAGTTGAATCCCCTTCATCAGTACTAGAGAACCAACAAACCTCAAGCCAAAAAGACAAAATGGATACCAATAGAAGAAACAGAAGGGTTTATATACCCAAGACCTGGAGTTCACCTGAGGGAGCCAATCAGAAAGCAGAATGAAGAACAGTCCAGGCACAAGATTGGCATATGCTAAAACAATAGTAATATCCTAACGAGTCTAGTCTGAACGAAAATAAATAAGACCCAACAAGATGAAAAGTACACTCACGGACAATGAAAGTTGCGTACCAAGAAGGAAGCATAGGATGGACCTGAAATTTTATTGATGGAAGAATACAGATGAATGATATACCTGATCACAAAACAGTGCAGCAGAACACGTACAGAGGGAGCTGTGGTACACAGTCCGGTCATCCTCAATAGCACGTCGCACCGCCTCATGCTGCGATATAAGCAGCAATACGGTCCGGCATGGTGTCGAACGCACGCCTAATATTGTCCTGCGGCAGACGTGTCCACACTTGTTGGACGTTACGTTCTAAATCCCGAAGATTGCGGCAACGAGACAGCTGGCGTTTCAACTGGTTCCACACATGCTCGATAGGGACAGATCTGGGGAGCGGGCAGGCCATGGACGTGTCCGGACATGACTCAGGCAGGTCTGGGTGCCCGAGCTGTGTGCGGCCGGACATTATCCTGCTGGAATGGCGCACCTGGAATCCCAGCAACGAATGGGAACACATAGGGCCGTAGAATCTCATCCACGTACCGCATGCCCGTCAATGTTCCAGGTACCACTACTAAAGCGGATCGGCTGTCGTAGGCTATGGCTCCCCAGCCCATGATGCCTGTAGTGGGGCTAGTGTGGCACTCGATAACGAGGTTGGGATTGTGGCGCTGCGCAGAGGACCTCCACACCCGGACACGCTGATCATCGGTTCCCAAAACGAAGCGGCACTCATCGCTAAACATCACACATCGCCAATCTGTGGCGTTACATGTTACTCTGGCCCAGCACCACTGCAGCCAGAGCAGCCGATGTTCCCGTGTTAACGGCAGAACACCGTAAGGGACGCTGGTATCGCTGATTCACTTCCTTCAGGCATCTAGATATGGTTCGTGGGCACACAGGAGCCGCTACGTGTGCCTGTATCGCGGATTGGGCCGCTGTGGGCTCTATACGTGCCTGCCGCATGATCATTCGATCATCCTTACTCGTGGTATGCCTAGTCCGTTCAAAGCCGGTCCTCCGTGTCTGGGTGGCGTCCCGTGACCAGTGCTCCAGATATAGTCCGAACGATCCACGTGACGGGCTAGCCGGCGCGTTGACCACCTTGCGGTTTTCAGCCCGATAATCAGGCCTCTCTCGAAGTCCGTCAGTTGCGTATATCGACATTTCTGGCATCTACCCACCATTCTTTTCACTCCGTACTCGTGCTTGCATTGGTCGAAGCTTCTCGCATTGATGGGGCGTCGACTACATGGCGGTTTATTAGGCCCCTGGCTCATGCTTGCAGCGTCACTCACGGGTGTACCGTTATGTGCAATCACACCAGACAGATCATTTGCATACCTGCCCGCCTTCTAGCTATTTACATCATTTTGCGGTTGTACCATGTTTTCTTCTTGGGACGCAACTTTCATTGACCGTGAATGTAAGTCAAAATGATACATAAGAGCCACAAAGGCAAAGAAAGTGGTAGAAATTACAGGGTACACTGCCAGACCATGGACAAACATAGAGACCTGGACAAGTCATTAACTAAATTACTAGAATTTTTCTGGGTATGGAAGGCTTCAAAGATGTTAAGATCATAGATCGGCGTGCATTTTTGTATGATCCTAGATGAAGAAAACTCAAAATGGGGGTCAAAATTATAGCAATGTTGAGCAATTGAAGATTTATTAAATTCCTGTTTTTGACATAGTTTTATGTTCTTTAATACGAAATTTTAAAGCACGTCTAGTTTGACCGTCTAGAAAGCACGTCTAGAAAGACCACACTGTCAAAAAATATTGAAAATGCTACAACTATTAAAAATTTCTGAAGGATTTTTAAGATTTGAAAATCTAAGGATTTTAATAATCTGCTGACTGATTTTTGGAAAAATTAGTAAAATGATGGATTCTTATATTGGTCAAACTAAATGTGACTTTAAAATTTTGTATTAAGGAACATGAAAACTATGTCAAAATCCTTTGCACAAAGTGTTTTTTATGTAAAAGTTTTTGAGTAATTTAATGTGGAATGATTTTTATACAAATTGGTTTCTTAGAGATCAAAAATATTGTTGCAATGTTTCCATCTTATTCTTAATGCCATTGGAAAGATCACAGAACGCTCTTTCAAATGAATTTTGAATGGAATCTGCAAGATAATTTCTTTATATTTCTTAAAATTTTTGAAAAATTGTAGAAACACATGCTTTTAACATAAAAAAATATTTTTAAATTCATGCATCAATATATTGAAGATTCAGATGATTCTTATTTTATATAAGTACAAACTGAAATCTTCTCCTTCAAATAAAATAAAATTATTTAAACGACGCTATTTGTAAATTTTTAATATTCTTTTAATCTGACTGAGAGTCAGGATGGCCCAGTGGTTATAGCGAGATGATCTTATAAGGACTCAAGTTTGATCCACAGAATTGTCTCAAACTATCCCCACGTCTATGTGCAGTATGAGCTTGATAAATGTACAGGCCCAAAATTTCTTTGTGAGGTGTTTGATACAAGGAAGAAGGGCATAGTCCCTGTGGTTGCCACCACCATGGTGTGCTAGAGCAACATGTTACGACAACAAAATGATTCATGCTTCAGCCACTAAATAGGCGAATGATTTAATTATTAAGTGCCTGGCTATAGGGTATTGCATTTGCTTCCAGGTATTACATTTGCTTTCTCCCCCATCACTTAGATAAATGTGACATCTTGTGTGGGTTGCTATGAAAATGTCATGCTTTAAATATTGCACATGTTATTTTTAAATTTTTTTCTCAAGTTTCACTCAGATGTTTGTGACATCACGACTGAGTGAAATTTAATACAAAGGGTATTTTTTCAGTTTGCATTTGGATTGAGCAGATTATATTATTTTTTATTCAAAGCACATGATTTTTTTCTTCTTTTTTTATTCTAAGACAAAGTTTTGTTAAAGGAAGGGATTATCATTATTGCAAAGCTCTTAATTAGTGTATAATTATGCTAGAGTTTAGCTTTAAGGACTAATGCTGCTTGAATTAAATCCCAGGCAGTGGGTTATTCATTGTAGTATAATATAAAAATTATCATCGGGGGAGGGTTGTTTAGCAAGGAGAGGGTAAAATGCACAAATAATGTGTGAGCTTTAAGAATATAATTATGAGGTAAATTAACTAGAAATTTAATTTTGAATAATAAATTTCATTGTGTACCAAAGATGGGCACAAAACACAGTGGCAGAATTACTATTGTTTTCATTCAACAACTTCAGAGGGAAAAACTTTTCAACCATGTAGTCATTACCATGATCTTTCTACAAGCAAAAAATTATAAATTCTATCATATTTTACCATATTTTTTTTATCAATTTTCCCATTAAAATGCACTGCATGCATGTGATACTCATATTTACCACTTGCATAACTAAATTAACCCCTGGTTGGGATTTCTTAAGCTAATTTATATTTTATAGGAATTATTACCAGATATTCCAGAAAAAATATCTACTAAGTTTGGTCATGTTTTGGTCAGAGCTGCTAGATATTTGTGGAGAATATTCTAAATAGATACTACTTTAATTATGTTCATCCTGTACATATATTTAGATTTACTCACTATATGATTACATGCATATTGATTATAGTATTTTTAATAAAAATTGAAGCTAATTAACTCTTAGGCTGAAAAGGCTCAGCAGTGCAATATCTAATCAGTTGGATGCCAAACTTACAGTGCTACAGGAATGAATGTTTCTGGCCAAACTGTACTGTTATCTGAATAATAATGACTATATACTTGCAAGCCAGTCACATGCATCTTTTATCTATCTTTACCATGGCAAAATAATGTGGTGTAACAAGCATAAAAATTAGGACAACGTAAAAAATGCTCTATAGTTATGTTTTCTGAAGAATTACAGTTCACAGTATGCAATGATTTTAGATATCAACTCAGCTGATGTCTGATGTGGTGAAGAAGTGGAACTTGTTGCAGGTAACAGAATATCTGTGAATACAGAAGTTATGACTTAGGTGTCATGGTGAGTATCATGATTATTAGCATAATGCCACTGCATATTTTCAATTGTGGGTCAGTTGCAAGAGACAGGTACTGTCATGGAGTTTTAGAAGCTCATGTTCATCTATGATACAATAGAGCCTGTATTTTTATATGTGTATCAACACAATACACATCTGGTGGTAAAACTATATTAGAAATAGGACACCCAGCACTTGGAATAACCTGCACATTCATCAGATCTGGGATGTTCTTGGTAGGTTTCTTGCACTAAGAAAACCTCTACTCTATTCACTGCAAGAGCAGAAAATTGCTCTCAGAGAGGAATGAGAAATTTACTAGTCCTATTCTAAGAGGGTTATTAAGAGTATGCCACATAAGCATCATTATGTATTGGTACTTGAGGTGGTCATACATACATCATTTATCTCTTACTCTCCAAACTCTATCAGCCCCTTATCCTCATGTCTGAAAAGATAGCATGCTCAGTATACATGGTGTTCCATTGAAAGTGAATAGTGGAAGAATTTTTTAATGGTTGGTTGTAACCATAGTTCCAATTTCAAAAATGCTTTAAATAAGGTAGGAAATTATGAAATAGTAATTTAAATGCTGTACCATATTTTTGTAGAAGGGTAACAAAACTAACTTTTTATGCAGCCTCTCTATATAAAAAAAATCAAATTACAAAAATATTGCCAGTACTTCATTTAGTCAAACAAATGAAAGATTTGGTTCTTAAAAGTTCAAATTTAGGACGAAATAAATTGTCAAAAATCCTGACTTACACCACTTTCTCACGACTTTTGGGTACTGAATTATCAAAATTCATGAATCCAGGGGACATTCACAAATTGAATTGATGCACAGAAATCCTTTATTGGGGTTTTAAAGTAATTTTTTTCATAGTTTGTTTTTGAAATTATTAAAGACTGGTAGACGATACTGGTAAAAATTTATTTTAACACTTAAATAAAGTAAAGAAAACAGATTACTGTGACTTTACTGGCTAGTCAGATATATTATTGACAAAATCTATGGAATAATAATAATGCCTTTCATGTTTTGAAATCAACTAGGATTATTTGAAACCACTTTTTTCAGTAGACTAAATAAGTTTTAACACATTTTTGTCACTACACTTTTTCCACTAGAATGAGAGCCCTAACAGATGAATTGGTACCGAACTCTGCCTCTGCATGCGGTACAGCAGATGGAAGATTCGGTTAGATCAAGAAAGATGTTGTTCATTACCTACAGCCTAGATATTTGCATAAGGATAGGATGAAAAATAGGCTAAAATATCTTTTTCAGAATTTTACATTAATACTAGTTGTCTTCCTGAGTCATATTGATGATGAAATGAACCTGTTGATTGCAATCAACATACCAGCCACAGAATAAAAACTCTAGAAGGATGCTGGCTTTATGGAAACGATGATAGTATTCCCTCACTGTATCTAAGAGATGATTTGCATTCACGATAAATCAAAATCATCTAATAGAGTTCAGCATTACTGAACAACTCCATTATTAAATCTAGTTTGGTAGCAGAGTTAGCTAAATGCGTAAATACAAAGTATGAATCGACATAATAATATCTCCATAAAATAAATTTGAAGAAGCTGTAAAAGTTTCAATAACTATTTGCAACCAAAGTTTATATGTGGATGTCTCCTTATTTCCCAATGAAAATTTTAATTAGTGATAACTGTGTCAAATTTGATCATATTACAGTCAAATTTTTTCAGTTATACTAAATACGGTATGGGTAACATTTTGTAATTTGATTTTTTTCGATAGAGGGGCTGTATAAAAAGTTAATTTTATTAACTTTCTACAAAAATATGGTACAGCATTTAAATTACTATTTCATAATTTCCTAGCTTATTTAAAGCATTTTTGCAATTGAAACTGTGAGTCTACAACAAACGGTTAAAAAAATCTTCCACTGGTCACTTTCTATGGGACACCCTGTATATAACCTATACTATGAATTGACTAGAAATATATAAAGTCTCCATTGTATTCATTTTAGATCATGGATATAAATTTTTCTTACCTATGGCATAGTAAGCATTATCCTGACCTGGAACAATATGTTCAAGTGATTATGCCACTGAATATTTTTAAGCAGCTGTTAATGTAAATTAAAATTCTCTTTTGCTGATAAAGCATGTAAAGCATATAAAGCATTGAATATAAAAAAACAAATTCGAGGCCTTATCTTACGACAAAATAGTAATATCACAGTTCTTCCCTGGTAGATCTAACTACAAATGTCCAAGATCTCAAAAATATATACCCAGAACCCATGGACCTTGGGCACTCCTGGTAAAATTGAAACAAGTAAGGATCCCAAACCTTGGCTATAAATTCAATGTCACAGCTCTCCTACTCTCAGTGATTAGGTGAGTAAGATGCATGCCTTCATTGCAGATGTAAGCCATGCAATTATAAAGAGTATACCTTGGGCAATATCCAATGCAATTCTACAGCATAAAAATGGTGCATAAAATCATTGATAAAAACAATTAAGGAATAATTTGAAGATACAATTCTGAAGTGGGCAGACAAGATGAGGGCTATCATCTACTGATGGTTGTCATCATTAGAAGCAGTCAGAAAAATCCAGCAAGGCTCTCCCAGAACTACATAGATAGTCGTCAATCACATAAGAATATATTTTCCTGCAGAGCGAAGTAACCTCGGTCGTAAGCCAGTGCACCTCGATCCCGTGGGCCAAGGTTTCATTTAACCAATCCATTGCTATCCTCCAAGAGAAACAAGGTCTGCAGCTATTTATGTATTTTTTCGGACTTGCGCAAAAGCGACAATCAGGTTGTGTGACATTTAAAAATTAAGGTATATATGTTACAATTTTACCTGAATGGCTCTCGCCACCAGACAATAAAAGCTGGGATCTCTGTCTGCTGAGATAAACAATCTTTTACATTTCTGAGATGAAGTTTGGACAAAAAGTAATAAATGGCAAAAAAAATCTGTACATGTTATTATGAACATGCAAAATAAATTAGATCTGCATAATAAGATTGGATTTGAAATTCTCAATACAAAAGGTTTAAAATTAGATTTTAATACTCGAGTGCTCAGCCAAACAAATTACCTTATTTTTATGAGTTAGAATAAAGAATTTAGCATAGAATAAACACATTTATGAATAATTACAGGAGGGTGATATAAATAGGCTTTTTAGATATTTTTTTACGCATAATTCACAACGATGTCATATAGGCAGAATTTTGACCATGACACTTCTAGTGCTGTTCAAAATATATTTCTTCTAATATATATTATTTTCACAGATATTTGCAATTGATAATATATCAAGTAAATGTAAAGATAAAATTCTATGATGATCTAAATATTTTTTGGACAATGCTGATAGCAGATTACATACAGTTCCAAGATAATCCATTTATAGAAAGAAGAAAATGAATAGAGTTAGAAGTTAATTCCAAATTTCTTTAAATTGGAAATAAACTCTTAAATCTACTCAATCATTTAAACAAATTAAAATATTCTATGATAAAAATATTTTTATAATTGTTCATAAATCATAGATATCGCATGTCCCGATCTATAATAAAAATGCCCCAAGTTTCAGAAAGAAAATTCGTCTGATGGGCCATAAGACTGAATGTAAAAGGTTCATAATTGTTTTTCTACAATTCCCCCATTAAAGACTTTCATTAAAGATGATTTAGTACCTTTCCTTAAAGAAGCACCATCAAATAATGACAAGGTGAATGAAGCTAATTCAAACTCAAAGTAAGTTTTAAGTTTCGTAGAACTGTAACAGATACATATAATTCTATTAAATATCTGTTGAGAATTTATTGAAACTTCATTTGATTTCATTCTAACATTTTTACCAATTGCCTGTGTAATGACCATGTCTTTCCTGTGCAGTCTTATTTTACTGAAATTCTGTCCTTTCATTTTTTCATTGCTGCAACACATTTCAAAAGCAGTGTCACAACTAACTGTATTATTGGATACTAAACCTGAAGTCAAGCAGAGTCGCTCACCTGACACCTGAGCAGCGGGATTGTTTTGCTTTAGTCAGCTCACAAACTTCATAAGACCACTGCCATCCCTTGCTTTACAACTTTCTTGCAGTTCTATATGCCGTCAGTCAGTGGCGCACCCAGAATATTCCTAAGGGGGGGGCCATTGGTGCACAAAATTTTTATGAAGGAGGATGACTCCTCGATAAATTTTCCGAGAAAAAATGATCAGAGGCCATATCAATTAACAAGGCGGTTGTCTTTTTTTGTACATTTATTTTTATCAAATTACTAACAATTCTTTAGTGCAGTGCAAGAGAATTGAATGATTAGAAGAAGTAGTAGTAGATATTTATACAAAACAACACAAATTAAGAAATAGATGAAGATAAAATTATTTGTTCTGGTCTGCTTATACTGTATACTTGTTTTCAACCACTCTCTCATGATTACATATTGTTATATTATTCAATTATGATCTATACATATTCATAAAACGAAGTCCAGCCTCCTGTTTTTCTTTGTAGCCAGAGCATTAATTATCTGGTCTGGATCAATTTCCACTTCACGGTGAATGTTCATTGACGCCAGTCCATTCAGTCTGGTTTCACTCATACTGTTTCTCAAGTAAGTTTTCAACCTCTTCATTGTGGAGAATGACCTCTCAGCACTGCTTGTTGATACTGGGAGGGTGGCATACACTTTTAAAAGTTCAAACACAGTTGGAAAAGTCCTTTGGTCACAAAAGTTAAGCAGTTCGATTGGGCTTTTAGTTTTCTTGTTCAATGCAAAGACCTTCATGTACCACAGATGTAGTTCAGCTTTTAGAGTATTATCTGATCTGGGTCCTAAATCATCTGCAAATTTCCTTGATAAGGCAACAAATCTCTCGTTTTCTTCCAGTGTCGGCTGCCTTCCATTCGGAATGACAGATGCAAAACTTTGTAGAAATTCCTTATGTTTGAGAAATTTTTCATGGAGGTGAGTGATGAAATTATCAATCCATGGAATGAAAATAGAAAGTCTGTAGTATTCTTCAGGAGTCTGTACGTTGAAATTTGATCTATAAATTTGTCTGGTGGCACGGCGTGGTAGAGTAATGTTTTCTCCATGCTGTTCCAGCTTCTTAACAGCTTGTTCAAACAGATGGTGAAACTCGTTCTCTGCGTTCTCTCGAATTATAGATATAGCTTTCAAAACGTCTTCTACGTCACTCACAGCAGTTGCCAGATCAAGGTTAACTTCCTGCAGCTTTTCACTCAGACGAACACTGTAGCTGAGTAATCTGTCAGCTGAAACAAGTGCTATGACAAACTGTGATGTTAACATTGAACATAACAAGGTATGAGCCTCTGTTGATGTCTCCTTGTCATTCCAGGTAGTAATCTCCTCCAGAGCGTCGATTACTTGATCAAACAATGAAACCATAACTGTGACGGCATCATGTCTCTCCACCCAACGAGTAGGGCATAATTTCTTCAGTTTTTTGGCACTGATTTCTGTCTCTTCCTGATTAGCTGCATTAATTTTGCTGGTGAGAACAAGGTTTCGTTTTGGTGTGTTGAAAAAACTAGAGATTTTCCCTATTATTCCAAAGCTGTTTCGGATATCCGGAACTCTAGATGAATAAGTTATGGCTAAGTTCAAACAGTGTGATGCACAATGAACGTAGGGGGCTTTGGGGTGTTGCTCATATATAATTGCTTGGGCGCCATTGTACTCTCCACTCATTGCAGAAGCTCCATCGAACCCTTGTCCACGGAGGAAAGACGTATCAATGTTGCAGTCTGCAAGGCCTTTAAGAATAGCATCTGCAATTGCTCGACCTGTAGTTTCAGTCAGGGGCACAAACTTAAGGAAGTTCTCCACTATCTTAAATTCAATTTTATACTTATCATTTGTTTCAAACCGTTTCAAATAACGAACGCAAAGTGTCATTTGCTCTACCGTTGCAATATCTGTGGTTTCGTCACATAAAACCGCAAAACATTTGGCCTCATTCACCTCAGTTGCTATGTGCTTCACAATGGAATCATTGCATGCTGAAATAATCTCATTTTGTATATTCCAACTTATGTAAGTTGCATTTTTTGCACAACCTTGTAGATGAGTTTTCAGTATTTCTTCTCCTGCATCAACTCGGAGTCGCAAAAGGGCTCTAAAATTTCCTTCGCCTTGGCATGGTTCTGACAATACGTCCAAATCCCCACAGTCTCTATGCCCTCTCATGGCCAGCCCTTGCCTTCCACAAAAAATCACTGTTTTGATAATAGGTTTAAGAATAGCCCTATTCTGCAAAACTTGTTTTTGCTTTCCTCTGTCCATTACTTGATCCACAGGAACCGTTTTTCCTTCCGTGACCCTTAAGAACTCATCGGCTTTGAGAACTGAATCCTTATGATAGAAAAATTTTTCATGTTGACTGAACTTCTCCAAGGCCTTCTTCCAATTATTAAATCCTTTTGAAACAAGTTGACCTGTAGCTTGTGTGGATCTTAAACCGACTTCATGGGGTGCAAAGAGAACACAAAATTTGCAATAGGCACTGTCCTCTGCCTTTGAGTAAGCTAGCCAGTTATGCTTACTCAGCCAAGATGAGCAGAACTTCCGAGTGTGGTGAGGTTTTCCTTGACTTGATACAGCACTAGTGACAGTAGCAGGAAAACTGTAATTTGCATATGGTTCCCAAAGATTTTTTAGCGCTGTTATCCTATCTTCATCTGTGAGGTTAGATTTCTTGACATAATTAGAAATATCTGCAGCCAGAATTTCTATTTCAACTGTGTTTGGTATTGTGTTTTGTCCTACCTTTACCTCCTCACAAGCGTTTGAAGACAGCCCGGGGTCACGGCTGTTGCTTGCTTCGACTGCAGCCTCATCAATGTAACAAGAGCTCAGGGAAACGTCGTTGGGAACGTCACTATTTTCAATCTTACTTTTTTTTTTAAAATAATTTCCCAGTGTCTGTTGGCCTAGCCCTTTTCGTTTTTCACTCATTGTCTTTTTTTTTACCTTGCTCCTCAGTTATTCAAGAACAAAATTTGCTATATAGCCGATGCATTTCACTGTAAGATCAGTTGAAAGTTCAGGACCATTATTAAATTCAGCTATTCACCACGCAGGCCCTCGTTCCGAAACTACCAATTCACTGTTATCACCTTGTGTCGTAACGTCGCACTTTATTTCAACTCACAGCAACACTTAATTCGCGAAGCGTTGGCACGATCTATTTATTCACTTCCACAATTTTCTCACTGGGTAAACGAAATCCTCGAGTTTTCGAGCGAACAGCCGCTTCCCCGCCGTTCACTCTTTATATAGGGCCACGGAGGCGCCTGTGACGTCACTCTACACAGCACTGGTATAGTACGACTATAGCGAGAAGGCATTTGGGTCACGTGATTTTGGACGAGTCCATTAGTTAAATTCAATCACAGGTAGAAACGTCTTAAGAAGAACGGGTTTCCAGAATTGGCGCCTTTAGTGCGAATTAATTTATAATTTGTACAGTACGATAAAGAGCTTTATATGTATAATTACATTCAGTGTAAGTGTTGGGATATGCTGGAATTGTTTTCTTCACAATGATTAAAATTATTTATTACAATAATGGTTGTAAATGTTTTTTTTTTATACTTTCTCGAAGGCAGACCTAGTTCTCCCTTGTGCTGACAGCGCCCTTCGCGTTTTGCTTTGTCAGCCCAAGGGGGGGGCCAGGGCCCCCTCGGCCCCCCCCGTGGGTGCGCCACTGCCGTCAGTTAGTCGTCAATGAAGATCCCAAGAATTCTGACAGTACTTCATTTATATGTAAAAAAGTAGGTACACCATGGATTAGCACGAGTCAATCCACCTACAGATTTCATTACCCGTATTTATGACTGGTCGATACACATATGAAAAAATTGGCTTTGAAGAAAAGGTAGGCCTTCACACTGAACTTGCACAAAAATTATGGAACAATTATCAAATCAAACAATTTGTATGGAAACAGTTTATTATACCGGAGAATGAACTTCTCGCCAATCTTTTAATTTTATTCTTTACAGTATCTGCAAAAGAAGTTGAAAATAAAAGGGTGGCATTCTTATTTACCTAGGGACTTTTCTTATTGTTGAAGGTATACACTATACATCGTTTTAAAGCTTATAAAATTTGGGGTATTTGCAAGCTAATTAAAGAGAAATAAATTGGTCAAAAATAATATATATCAGACAAATAACTACAAAATTTTTGGTAAAAATTCCCAAATTTTGCATATTCTGTACTGGTATGAAAAGATGCACATATTTAACAATGTTTAAAGAATATATATATATAGTCCATGAGATATGGGATTTTTGGGAAAACACATTTCTCAACATGTGCTACTTGTTTACAAAAATTCAGCTTTCCCTAAATTTGTTGTGGGTTATGGTCTTATTTTGCCTTTATTGACTAGCCCCCCCACATAACTAAAGATTTCTGCACCTGGACCCATTGCTATTTAATCAAGACAACTTTCTTCAGAAGTATTACTATAGTTAACTAGGCTTTTGGATAATTTTGAAATTAAGCAATGGTGTAATAAATGTGGTAATGAATGTAGCTCCTTTACTTCCTATATACTTTTGTTTAAACAGTCATTAATGATTTGTTAAACAAGATTATACATCCATGAGAATATATTTAGTACTTATAAAGTTAGCATTTTAGAGATAGAAAACAAAGAAATGAAAAATATTCAGTATAAAATTGCGTAATTAAGAAAAACTAAGCAGCACTTTAGGGGAGTAGTGTAGGTCCATACCTAGTTACACCACTACCCATAACAGCTGATAGGAATTAAGTTGTTCATGTCTATGAGAACTGTAGATGAGCAGGATTACAAAGGAAAAATAATTTACACTATATTTTTGACATTAGTAGGAAAAATCTTACCTTAGTCGGCAGTCACTTTTAATTCTCCTTTTTTCAGAAAAGCCTCTTTTATCAGCAAAATTATGGGTACCTCGACTAGCAGAACTGCGAGCTGTTAAAGATGACAAGCTATCATTAATTCTTCTACGAGAATGACGAGATACATCAAATGAACTTTCACCAAATATAGTATCCTTACATGAATTCTTTACACCCAGTAATCTGAGAATCTGCAAGAAATAATAAATACACATATAGCGATATATTTAAAAAAAAAATAAGCATGGTTACATAAATTATTGCATATACAGATCATTTATGTTAACCCTCAATATTGTTATAAAGCTTAAAATTCCAGATTTTCTATATAAAAGGTTAGAGTTGACAATAATTCTGTATAATTTTAAACATAGCTTGATAGATTGTTATACCTTAATTTGGAGATATTGGAGGAAACAAGAGTATATTCTGAATTCCTTTCTATCTAGTGAACAGTTAATTTTTTTTAGACATGAACATTTTTATACCAAGCAGCACAAGAATGTTGATAACATATTGAAACATAGAAACATACTTTTATAAATGGTGTTAAATATTAAAACAAATTGATGCTCTCTTTAAGTATAATTAAGGAATTGGATGCAATAGTAATAAAAAGTCAACAACTCAAAGTCTGGCATGAAAATTCAATTTTAATGCAAAATAAATAAAGTTAATTTTTTGATGCATTTTAATTATATCAAAAAGCACAATCATTGACCACAATAAGATCTAAGAAAGTAAATATTAAGCTGATTTACCTTGTATTAAAATGGAATTTCCAAAAAGTTAGAGGTCTAATTTTCATCCCCCCAATCATATTTTAGTATTCAGGGTTTCTTAATGTAATACTACCCTGAAAATCCGCACATTCCTAATCTACTATTCTAGTAACATATACATCACCAAATACTAAATGTATTATATTAAATAAAGATAATGTCTGTCTCTGTGTGTTACAATGCATATAATAAATATGTCATAATGTCACATGCCTGCTCTAACAAAAAATTCAATCAACCCAAAGATATGAAATATGATACAAAATTACTTCTACACAAGTCCAGGAACACACAAGGGATTTTTATAAAATTTAATTATCTTTATTTATTGTTTTACTGAAATATTATGACATTATCACACCAGTCTATTAATAGCAATTGAAAAAATTATCATAGATTCAATCTTAGCATTATCATAAAGCTTGCGGAACTACACAAAATATACTGTACAATAAACTTTAATCAGCATTTGTAACAATTTTTCTCTCTATTGCAAAGATACTCTTTACAATAAACATTAATTAGCATGTGTAAAAATTTTTTTTAGTTTTGTCATTATCAAATAATGTGTTTTTCAATCAAAATTGGCAAAAATGTCTTACATTTCAACATAACCTGAACTTCTGTTATAAGTGTGTAAAAAGGTACCTATGGTCAAGCTATCAAATAAGTAATAACCTTGAAAGAGGAAGATGTTCTGAAGCAAATATGTCCTCCTCAAAGAGATAAATGATCAATTTCAAACTCAAATAACCCTTTGTTTCATTATGATTTGTGTTTCATTAATGCATATTTTGAAAAAGCTGTTTCACAGAAATAGGTTGTTGAAAGGGCAGCAATTTCATCATGGCACACTTTGAAACTTCAGGATACTCTTCTCTCAGTGTTGCCCCGAACTTAATGAGTGACAATGCCTCAAATTTAATTTTCAGCCTTTGGTTACTAGATGACTATCAACTATTCACATTCACTGATAGCCGGCCATCCAAATGGTTTCTCTAAGTCCTCGGAGGAGACGGATGGTCTGGGCTTTCGACATTCACTGATAGACAGTGCTATATTTATAACAACTACAAAATGATTTCACAACCAGGAGACATCATCTTTACATCATGGGAAATACTCTTTCATAGTTTTTTGTAAGTCTCTGGGGTGTCCAATTATTTCAGAATGTATTTCTGCAGATAGAGGGGATTCAGATTCTGTCATAAAGATTGGGGAAATATTCTATAATGTTTATTACCCATGATTTCCAGAATGCTAATCAAAGTGGAACAAATTTTGTCTTGGGAACAGATAGATATAACAGTAATAGAAGTTCCCTGAAGAGATAAATTTAGTTTGTTAATGTGAGTAAAGATATCAGCAAGAAGCTGTAACTATTCAAGATCATCAAGTTGCATAGAAAGATTGAAGGTGGATTCAGAAAGAAAGACCTCAACCGCAGAGTAAACAGCCTTATGAGAATTTTCTCTTCCGACAACCATCTTACCTGAGTATGTAGAAATAGTTATTTAATTTGACTTCTTATTTATTCACAAAAATATGCTAAAAATTATTGAATTCAAGGGCTGCCTTACCCATAAGTTTATATTCTCTTAATGACCTCTTTCTTAGTATCAAAGCTCATAGTCTCAATATGCCATATCAAAACATATAATTATAATTAAACCATGTTATCTGACAAAGTCAGAAGTTTTACGTCACTTAGGTGTTTTTTGCTGAAAAGTGTTAAAACAATATCTAAAATATATAATTTAATAACAGTTTCAGCAATAATATGAACCTCTATGGACTGAGGAATGCAGTATAAAAATTCATAAAGTTTTTCATCACAAATAGCAGTGGTTGAGTAAGCAGTAATACCACTCTTACATCATTTTAGTTCATTATGTTTTTACAACAGTATAAGAACTGATACATTGCATGTGTAAACATATGTGGTATTTCTGCTTGATTTAGTAATGGTTTTCTGTTATTTTCACAGTACTGTATAAAAAATTTTGAGTGACTAATTTCCGAGTTGGATGTGAACACAGATAAAAAATGGCATCACCATTCATGTTTACCATGTAAATGGAAGCTTCTAAATGAAACTTAGAGAGTTATCTCCAGCGAGTTAACACCCTCGTATGGAGGAAAAATGGAGGGATTCTGCAGAATACAGTATGAGAAATACAAATGTAGATTACTGACCTAGATTGATCAGTGAAGTATTTGAAACAAGCACCAAACAAAATGCTCCTAAACTGGACTGTTCAGTTAACTATTGGGCCTGAGTACTCAAAGATATATTTTATTAGAAAAATAGCATATTTTATTTGACAATAATTGAAATTAAATATACAATCTTTCTAATAAAATAACATATTAGCTGGTATAAATAAATACACTTACTTCAGCATACATGGTTTCTAAACCTTCGAGTTGCTTTCTTATCATATTAACTTCATCAGGTTCCATAATACTAGTTGCAACACTAAGATCACTGCTATAATCATCAGCTTCATCTAATAGGCTTTCCATATCTAGCCCGGTGGTGGTAGATGTTAACTCTGGGTCACCAGTATCAATATAGCATGGGAAGGCTATAAAAATGAGTAAATTGAAATACATAAAAATTGACAATACACATCTTTTATCTCATTAAAAAATCTTGATGGATAGTTAAAAATGCAGCACATTATTTTAAATACAAACATGTAAACTACATTTAATGAACTATGAAACACTTTAAGAGCATTATTAAAAGAAACATAACGTTAACTACACCTTCATTGTATAGATTTTATACTATAAGAACTCAAGCATCTTATATCAGCTTTCCACGTACTCGGCTAATAGCTTTCTCAAACTATTATTAATCAGCATTTTTCTATTTTTCTTTCATGTTTTACCCTGCAAAGCACTATTTTCATCAGGTCAATATCTACATCACCTCTACAAAGTATACCAATCTTTTATAGTGAAAATGTTCAATAATTACCACTCCTCCCCTGTTATTTTGTCAGGAAAAGTTAAAAAACTTATAACTTTACTTTAAAGTGTAAATATAAATAATTTACACTTTAAAGTTAATCCTTAATCGTTTTCAGCTTGATTTCAATTTTTCTTAAATGTTCACTCATTATATGTGAGATTTTGCACGTTGTTTGTTTTCTGATTTTACAGCTTATTTGAGGTTGGCTAATGAATATCCTCCAATTCAAGGGACAAATCTTTATCCACCCATGTCAGAAAAAAATTCCATTGGAAATGGAACCCAAACAAAATATGCACACTATTTCTACCTGGGCTACGGTAGTTCTTTGGTAGATATGTCTAAGTTACAAGGAAGAGGCCGTTTTTCTTAATAGTTTATATTTTTCCTCCAACTATAGTATTTGCATGTGTCTGAGCCAGAGTAATTGTAAAAGTGAATAGGAAATTTGATTTAGAAAATTGCTAAATTATAGGGGTTCTATATTTTTTAGAGTTAAAAACTCGATGTATGGAATTATTATTTTTCAAAAATATTAGACAATCTCAAATAACCAGATGTTTTAATTTAGCAGATTCCACCTTATATTCTTTGATTTTCATTTATTACTTGCTTCAATTTTTATATATAAATTAGAAGTGGCATATTTATAGCAAAGAAATTTACATATCTGTATATTAAGGACAAGGTAAAAATTTCTCATGGAAATTTAATCACTCATAAATGTGATATGCAGATACCCATTTGTAATACATTTGGAATTTTTTATATTAATCAGAAATTAAATTTTTAGCAAGTAAAGCTTAGTGAGTACTCTATTTTCTCACACATTTCCCTTGATGTTTATATTCTAATTAAAATGGAGTTTTTCGTGTACTGTGTTTTTTCGCGTATAATGTTTTTTAATTGGCTCCACAGAGAAATACAAATCTGAGGTTTCACTGTAATAAAATTGCAAAATGTCATTAATTTATTTTCATTATAATTCAGTTATTATAGCAAACTTCAGTATATTTGACACTTAATGTTTCAGAGTGCCTGATGATCTGTCATGCCTCTCGAACTGCATTCAGGTCCAAAGTCACTGACAGGCAGGGGCAAAAGGATACTTTATATAGAGGTCTAGGAGTTTTGGAGCCCTGTGTCACATAAACAGTTTAAGGTCAATAACCTAGCAAAATAGGATATAGCCCTCACAGCAAAGATCGTCAGTGTGACAGGGACGTTGTAGTCACGTGACACATGGGTCATAATGTGACATCATATTTGTGACTTCTATGTGACGTTACGTATTAGTAACTTTGTAACTTCATTGTGACTATATTCTGTGACGTTTCCACAATTTAATTAACACGTAACAATGTGACGACTTTACAATGGCAATTATAATGTGACAACACAAACAAGTTAATATGCGGCATCACAAACGACCACGAAAATGACCAAACTGACTTTGCTGTGACCTCAATATGACATTGCCGAGACGTACTGCAACGTCCTGTGACTCCCAAAGTCACAGTGTGACGTAAATCTTACGTCACAGTAAAAAAAAATGCTGTTGGGGAGTAGGTGGCACATATTTGTTGCATAAGGGTTAAAAGATCTGCTCAAGGCATTGTCCATTTACATTTGGATGTACTGAGGTACATAATAAATTAAATGCTTTTATACGCAGATTTATATTCATTAAGTTTACCTTATAATTTTTAAATTATAAGCTAAAATAAATTGCCAAAAAAAATTCACATACTGCTTAGACCAGCCACACATATTGCTACCGTAAACCCTAGGGTTGGTCGTGTGGTCTGGGTCTTCAACATACTGCTTAGCTGGATACTCAAGTCCTCTGGATGAGTTGGACGGCCTGGGTCTTCAACATACTGCTTAGTATTATAATTCAGACTGTGCAATGTTTTAGACAAAAAATATTGCATTAATTGCCCATTATTTTGTTTTAAATTAAGTTTTCCCATTTTTTTCCCCATTTTAGTTTGACATCCAATAATATGGCAAATTTGATAATGTTGAGGTCTCAATTATGTCGGATTATCAGAAGTTTACTGTATATATTTTATTTATAATCTTATTAACATATATAGCATGAAATTTGTTTACAAATTTTGCTCCCTTGTTTGCTATCTCTCCAAATAGTTTTATTACATTTTGCCACTGTGCACCAACCTGCATCTGTACATGAACTGAGCTTTCCTTATGTAGATTTCAATTCGACTTCATTCGATTTTCTAAACCTAGATTTTTAAAAATATGTAGTAAAAATGGCAAGAAACATTTTTTATCATCTGTTTACCTCATAACTTTAAAGAATGATCTTCCCTATAATATCTGGACATGAAGTGAGTTAAATTTAGAGGTTTTCTACTTCTGTGAATTTTAAAGATACAAATTGTATATTAATGTAAGCTATTGCCCCTCCCTAAATTACGCTTTCATCTATCTTAGCCCTTATTGATCTGATAGACATGCAATTTTTACTTAACCCAGCTTTCCTTTCTTCATCTTTTTAACTAACCCCGTTCATGTTCTAAGTCTAACCACTGATAACATTTTATCTCTAATATGCCTGTGCATTTTTTATGCCTATGGATGTTTACTTAATTTTAATTAGGCATATTTAGGCACTTATTTATGCTTATTTGCTTAAAAGAAGAATTTGTTAAAGTGGCAGCAACCATTGAAAATAGTGACTGCTAGTTACAAACATTGCAGCTAGTGTTATCTATAACTCTTTTTATAACTATCCCCATTCAGGATGCTGTGTAGCGGGTAACATTCACATGCATGTTCCATGTAAAATAATGTTCATAACAGGTTTAATTATATAGTATTATTTATACCATGGCATAAAGACTTTTAAACGTGTTAAATATCATTAAAATTTGTTCTGTTATAATTTATGAACTCCTGGTATAGTACATTACACAGTTTTATAAATTTAAGTAAAATTGTTACCACAGAAACATAAACGAAGTTTTAAAAAATATTGGGAGCTCGGGGCTCCCCAATCTTCTTTAATGTGTGGCATATACAGGGTGTCCCAAAAAGATTGAAACACGCTTTAATCTTTACCTGTTGAAGATAAGTGGGCAATGTAAATTGCAAAAATGTTGAAAGTAAGGTAGGAAATAAGACTACGTTCATGAAATAGTCCTCCCATTTATTTTCAAAAAGTTACACTTTTTAAATTTTTATACGACCCCCCTTAGACAAATTTGGTAAATCAAAAAATTTTTATTTTTAATGCAACAGGATCATTAAAAACCTGAGTATCTGTATCTTTAAAAATCAACTGAATTATGATAAAGGAAAAAATCTGACTTATACCACTTTTTCGTATCATGTGAAAGGCTATTTCATCAGTGAAAATAGGGATCATAAGCAAATTGACGATGGAAATTGTTTAGATCATAAATACGTTAACACGTGTCAAACATTTTTATCACAAATGCATATAAATAAAGCATTACATAGACAGAGATCATGTAAAGCAGTATGTAAAGCAGTGGTACTCAATATGCGGTTGGGGCACATAATTAAAATATGCATACATTGATAGAAGACCACTGATTATAAAGGGACAAATTCGTTACAAATACTAGAAATACAATTCACAAAGCATTCTCAAAATGTTTTCCTTCAACTCCAATACATAACTGAGCTCTTCTAATAATGCTTCTGTAAATATTTTGGAGTTCTTCACCACTAATATTATTACAAGCATCAATTATCTTTTGTTTAAGGTCAATTGTGTTTAGTGGGCGAGTATTATAAACTAGTGTACGAAGACGACCCCATAAGTAAAAATCGAGAGGGGTTAAATCAGGGGATCTGGGGGCCATTCTGTGGCTCCTTTCAAACCAATCCACTGTTTATCAAAGTTTTCGTTGAGCCAGTTTGTCATAATTATAGCTTGGTGTGCAAGCATACCATCTAGTTGATAATACATGTTTTTTAGAAGCAATAATATTGTCGTCTCCATAAAATCCATTACAGTACCATTTAAAATAAACTGCATGTATTTATCAGCTGTAAGAGTCCCTTCATTAAACATAGGACCAATCAGTTTTCCATTCCAAATTCCGCACCATACAGACACAAAAAACTTTCTCTGGTGATGTATTTCATGGACAAAAAATGGTTCCGTATTATCCCAATAATGATGTGAGTATTGATTGCTCCATCTTCCGTAAACAAACATTCATCAGTCCACAGAATGTTCTTAACAAAATTCGAATTGATATCTTGTTGGATTAACAACCAGTTGCAGAATGCTACACACCGGTCAAAATCGGAGGGATGAAGTGCTTGAAGTCCATGAATACAAAATGGATGGCAATGGTTTTTCCAAGTATTCTAGCAATTGACATCCTAGGTAGCTCCAAAGTTTTGCTTGCTTTTCGAATGCTTGTTCGTGGATTTAAAGAAATATATGCAATGATGTCAGTTTCTTGGTCCTCCATGTACAAACGATTTCTTCCAGGGCCAGGTCTTAGATAAAATGAACCGGTAATTCTCAATCTCCTCATCATCCGATAAACAAATTTACATGAAATTTCAGGCAAGTTTGGATATCGCCGTCCAAAATCCCAAGCAGTTTCTGCAGTATTTTTATTTAATTCTAAAAGCTAGTTATTTGTTAAAAATACCATAATGCACAACCAGTTACATGTTCTTAATTCGTCATTTCAGAACTAAACATGCTGAAGATTCACTAAATGATTTCTAATCTTCTTTATTTTGGTGTAATATTAAAAAAAGTTTAGTTGTAGTGAATAGAAATAACACTGGGAATAAATGCATAAATTAAAAGATAAATTGTCTGCATTTCATCTTCAGTTTTTAAATTATTTTACTATAAACATTTGAAACTGCTAAATTTGAGTTAAAAGAAGGAAAAAATAGTCTGAGTTCTATTCATCGTTTTGAAAAATTATGTTAAGTTTCAAAATTAAATACATACTTGCATTTGTTTACTTATTTATTTTAATTATTTCAAATAAAAAATGGCATATCTCAATATGAAAAGTACTTAATCCGTGATTGTATTGTGAGCCTACGTGTAATTCGCAAAAATGTCTCCTATGTATTATCACCCAGTTTTATCATTTTTGTGATATGTCACAAATTTACATTTCTAATTTGATATATGGTCCCCATTCACAATGTTCAATTAAATATAACTCGCTCAATTTTAAAGATACAGATATGTGGGTTTTTTTAGTGATCTAGTTGCATTAAAAATAAACATTTTCTGATTGAATAAATTTGTCTAAGGGGGTCGTATAAAATTAAAAAAAGTGTAACCTTTTGAAAAATAATGGGAGGACTATTTCATTAACATAGTCTTATTTCCTACCTTACTTTTAACATTTTTGCAATTTACATTACCCACTTATCTCCAACATGTAAAGAATTAAAGCACATTTCAATCATTTTAGGACACTCTGTGGAGTACAGCTTTTCTAGCAGACATTACTGAAAATACATCTTTATTCAGCAGACATTCCTGAATACTATACACCTCCATTTAATGGACATGTTTCCATACAGGACACCTCCATTTAATGGACATGTTTCCATACAGGACACCTCCATTTAACTGAGATGGTTCCATACAGAACACTTCTATTTAATTTGCATTTTGGGATTCCCGACACATCCATTTAAAGGGTATTTTTAAATTGACCCACAAAATATAGAGTTCTTTGTCTGTAAAATAGCTTACTCTCCTGCCAACAGCAAATGATGATTGATGTTAAACAAATTTAAAAATTATACATTCCAGAAAAAAATAACACAAGTTACTATAGCGTCTAGTTGAACGTAAAATTCAGGACATAAAAACAAACTAGCAGAAAGTAATTCAATAATTAATCATGAAGTTTTTTAATTTTTTTAATACTATTATGAAGTTTTATATAATAATATACTTACACTATCTGATAACGGTACTTTGCAGCCAAGTATTATAGAAAATTAAAGATCTAAAATTTACTTTTTTGAAAAGATGAACACAAATAATTTGCAAATAGAACCTTTTGATAATTCCACATATATTGAATATAACTTCATTACTTTAATCTTTCAGTTGACATTTCAAAAATCCGTTATTTAAATTTGCAAACTTGTTAATCTTCTTGAAAAATTATTTGAAAATTAAATGAAAATAGAGAACCAACATTTTGATGAAATAAATCAAAGGTTTGGAGAAATGATTTTTAGAGAACATTCACAGGCATCTTTGTTATTCAACTTAATACTAAATATCTTACTTGCCCTTTATGCTTCCTCTTACAGTATTGAAAACTGCTTTAAAATTTCAATAAATAATAATGTAAATAAATATCTAAATAAAGTATACACATGGGCTTCTTTTAATAACATTTATCCTCAGATTAACAGTAGCCTATATACACCATTAAATAAATATATATATATATATGTTTTGAATTAAAGCCTTTTAACCTTTTTCTTTAACATTAACCTGCATGAATGTGTCAAATTTAGGAGGCCAGACAAATAAATTATAAACTTTAAAATGTTAGAATAACTTTATGGATAGGAAAATTCATATACAGTTGCAATTTTCACCATAAATCATGCTGACAAGTATATGAAGCAATTGACATTTTAAAATAAAAGAAATTCACAGTAATTATCATTTGTTAAGTAACGTAACAACAAAAGCAGAGCACCAACATAGTGTGAAAATATTGTAATTCTGGAGACAAATCCAATATGAGATGATTCACACTACAAATATGAGATTTTGGTATATTAATGAAGTTTTTGAGCCTGTTCAAAAGTATGTAATGCAATGTCTGAAATTCTAAGATCTATTCTAAGAGATATTCTGAAGATCTTATAAACTAATACAACAATATACATATAAATTTTTTATTAATTAATAAGTTATATTGTGGCATGAAATACAGATGATAGATTTTTTTCAATTTCTTATTTATGAGTTTTTTAGAATTTCATGAGCCAATAGGTATACATTTAACTGACTGAAATTATTGAGCCATATTTCTTAGAAATTTTTTATTTTTTCAAGATATACAGTGTTCACAAAATTAAACAGAAACACAGCTATATTAAAGAAACAAACAGTTGATTTGTGTTTAGGGATGCTCAAAATGTAGATCTATTCAAATTACGGAAATTGAATTTTTAATCTCATCGCAAGAATTTATTGACGGTGCTTTCAGATGGTAGCAAGTGGTGTGTACACTTCCTTTTTGTTGGAACTGTTAAAGCATTTTTGTGTTTTTTGCACACTCCTTTCTTAAAGTCTAATCAGATGAACAATATAACACATTGAGCTGCAACACTCGTTATATTTTATATATACGGTTTTCTGCCCTTTTGGAAAACCCAAGTTAAAATACCAAAATACCAAAATTATAACCACTATACTTCAAAAACTAAGAGCTCAATTTAAAATGCAATTATATGCACTTGTAGCCAGCCAGTTTTTCCGGATTTTTTGGCCGGGGGGTGGGGAGAGAATGAAACTTTAGGGGGAGTAGGTTTTCTATTTGTCCTATATAAATATATCTAAATGCTGTTACATAAATAGAAACTAAGTTAATATAAAATGTGTCCATTGGGGTGAAGCCCCCTGGAGACGATTATATATGTCTGAAAGAAACACTACCTGTAGGGCTGTCAAAGGGACACAAATTCTTTGCTTATTGTTCAGAGCTTGGCACTTTTAGTTTTAGAGATATAAGCATTATAAACTTGGAAAACGGAAAATTTTAAATCTTTATCTTTTAAGCCTTTTTCTTTTATATAGAAATCTAAAAACTACATTTCTTAATGCTTATTTTTGTTGCTTACTATTTATATCTATCCTTGATAGTTTCATAAGATATTTCGTGTGAAAGTAAGAAAACCAAAAAAAGAACTTGCTAAGACAGATACTTTTTAAAAGGTTTTCGAAAAAAAAAGGGGGCTCAATTAAAAATCCAATTATATACACTTGTAGGGCCATTATATACACTTGTAGAGATACAAATTCCTGTTTAGTGTTCATAGCTAACACTTTTAATTTTTTAGATATAAGCATTACAAACTTCAAAAACGAAAAATTTCCAATCTTCTTCAAATTGACAAGATGATTATACAGCATAGATGTTATTCACATCAATGGATAATATCCGGCCGTCCAAATTGCTGCTTATGCCCCAGGACGAATCGGACGGTCTGGGCTTTCGACATCAATGGATGATATGGAGAAATGAAAGAGAGTAAGGCATGTTCGAACACCAAAGCGTTAAGAGATTATGAAAATAAAAACATTTTTGAGCTCAACAATTAAAATTTGCAAAGATGACATCATGACCGGTATCAATTCATTTACATATTTCATTTCAAACACTTTAAAAGAATTTAAAATGAAGTTAATTAATTAGATTTCAAAAATAATTAAAAGTTATAGAATTTATACATCAAATAAAATATGGTTCATAATAGTGAGCATTTCTTTCAGTCTCTTTCAAAACCTCCCCTACCTTGAATATTCGGAGACTTCCGTAGAGTAGATATCCAAAAAAGATAAATCAGGGACCATAATTGGGTATAAGTAATTACTTGTCAGATGGCCAGCATATGCCGTACCTGAAAAAAGCATAATGGCACATCCCCCTGCCCATAAAAAGCGAACAAGAAAACTGTTTGTTCACATCCTCAGGATATGTGTCCCTTCAGTTTAAATTGCTTTCTTTGGAAAAATTCTTCTAGGAAAATATTTGTACACTGCACAGTGAGAAACACTAAGTAACTACAGATGAAGATTGGCATAAAAAGTGTGGCCATTGGAATATGGGGGGGGGGGGGGGGGGGCTTGAACCCATGTGTCCATATAACTCTACACCTATGTACAGAAAATAACTTTAAAATCTAACTGGTAGTACTTACCAATTTGATTTCTTGGATGTCTTGATGTAGGTGAATTACTACATTTTTTAGATGCAGAATTACTATAAGAAATTCCCAGTCTATGTCCAGATGATAAAGGTCCTTTGGTACTCTGGATAGGTTTTCCATTACGATGCCTGCAAGTTGTTTGGTTAAGGCTTGTTCTACGAGCTCCAGGTTTCTTTGTTGGTGATGACTTGGGAAAAGGCGGCATTTCACAGGACTTTTGTTGATCATTTGACTTGCCATAGTTGCTATTTAAAGCAGATGAACTGGAGTAGGAAAATTAACATTTTTACGGTATATTTTAAAAACAACTGATTTTAAGTTGAAAAAATAAAGTTACATATTGGGGTGTATCATAAATACAGATTTTTTTTTCAAATTTTGACCATATATACAATTATAAAGTACAGAAGTAATGAGAATAATAAATTACTAATATTTATTTGCATGTAATTTTTTCAAGCCCTACAGATTTTGATTCACATATTCAACTATTTAACAATTTTCTGTATTTCATTCAGGATAAACAATATGAGTTGTGTGTGTTGCAGTCCTTCTGTAACCATCTGCAACTTAGGAAAATTTACTTCTCCCTGCAAATATTTTTCATTCAATTAGTATTTATTTCTACAGTGCTGCTTGATAATAACTTCTGATCTGTCTTGTCCATATACCTTGCATGTACAGGCGTCAATAAAAAAATAATGAAACAGCCATCAATAAAAAAATAATGAAACACCTAACTGCAAATGTACAATTTACATTGCAGAACAAAACAGAAGATATCATTCGATGGAAATTAATGAGTTTTTTACAAATATCAATATTTAAAATTTGCATAAGAGGCTATTTTCAAAGTTATTTTGGCACTAACTTTGAAATCTTCAAGAGCAACTCCCATTTGATTATTACATATTCTGATTCACTGAAAATTTTCATGCAGATTGAAAAAAAAAAATTATGAAAAAAGGACCAAAATTGAATAGAAAATCCTTAAAAGCTATTAAGAATGCATCCTAAAAATTTAACTCTGCAGCAGAAAGGGCAAATTCTGATTTGATAATCTGGTTCTACTAGTATGTAGTGTTCTGTTGCTTTCATCTACGCTTTGGGGGAGTTTTTTTTTTATTAGTGTTACACATAGATAGTCATTGTTTTTGAAATCGATGAGTTAGGTCCAGTGTTTGGTGCTTTTTATAGATGGTTTTCAAAATAACAGTGTAGTAAAAGTAAAACATTTTGCCCAAAATTTGATATTTTATTATTGACTTTATGTTTGATTTAGTATGATGCTATTATTCATTTGTATACCTTTTTTTTTATAAAGAAAATCAATGCATTATAAATGATATTTGTTATAAAAACGTAAATACTTTCTGTTTAAATCTTATATGCTTCTTTGTAATATCAATTTTAGGATTTTTAATACAATATTTATACATTGAAACTTCAAATAAATTATTAAAACTTAATAATAAGTACTCAAAAAAACTCTAAATATTCAGGGGCCACTTTCAATCAGAATTGCATAAAAATCTAAGGAGATTATGATTTTAATATAAGAGTCTATTCCTAAAACTGAAAAAAAAAGTTTGACTTTGAAAGAAATTAGTTTTTATAAATTGGTGTAAGCCTGAATTAAATTTCCACATTTTAGGGGTAATGAGACCCCCCCCCCCCTCCATTTTAAAAAGCAACAAAGAAAATAAAAGGAAAATATCTGAAAATAAGAAGAAAAATAACTGTCTTCATCAAATGGAATATGTCAACACAACAATTCTGAGAGATGTATATGTGTGTGTGTGGTGTGGTGGATGGGGGGTGAGGGGGCTCCTACCATCTTAAAAAAAATAAGAGACTGGTGGGATGGTCCCTGAGGGAGGGGTGCCTAGAACTTATTATCCCCTTGAGAAATCCCTTAATCTAGGACATTTCAGAACGCTACGGTGCTTAGATTTCCCACTACAGTCTAGTAGCATAGCATAGGATTTTTAACTGGGGAAGCTAAATGCTTGGCATTTTAAATTAGAAAGGCTTTTGCTGTTATTTTAAAGTGAGATTTATATTTGAATTCATTCTTTCAACAAGTATTATTTTTTTGATGAGTAAAATAATATAATGTAGCATAAAAATGCAAAAGGTGCATGAAATGCATGAGATTTCAAAATGTTACTGATGTAAGATCAATACATACAAGATATACATTTTAAATGTTTTCATATTTCTAAATTAGATCAACCTTTGCAATCATCATATTAATTATGAAGTAGATATAAATTAGAATATTATTAGCAAGTAACAGTAAAGGTACATCAGTTTTGTAAATATAAACAGCTAGAACTAACAAAATTGAACAATTCAAGAGTGTACTGAAAATGGGTGAAAAATAAATTTGGAACATAACAAGCTTAGTTGAAAATCACTGTAACCAACAATCTCCTTAAACAATTTTGTATAGCAATTATTGACAAATACTATACTATTAAAACTTAATATCTTATAGTTATAATATGCTAAAAATCTTCTAGAAATATTATCAATCACTTTAGTAAAAAAGATTCTCATGTAACAGGTGATTACCAAAGTGAAATCTTCTAAAACTCCTAAATACGCAAACGGATGCTTTGCCAAATTGATGCTGAGATAAAGGCTACATTACTAACTACTAAGTTTAAACAGTAGTTATTATTAGTGTATTTCTTCGTCCTGATCTTGTTTAAAGTTAGGTGAATGTCAAGTTATTTGTGAAAAATGGTTCAAATTATTAAGAATTACAGAATATTATTCTTTTCTGAGAAAATAGCACATTGTTTGACCCAAAATGCTAGAACCACTAGCCTTCCCAGAGAAATTTTCTTTCACACTTCTCATCTGCACTCCCATCTAGTGACAATCTGACTTAATTTTTGTGGGGTGTGTGCGTCTGAATATTGCCGACTGAAAATTGAAAATTTCCAACTCATTTTGCTAATAATTAGTTTAAACTAATTATAATAAACTAATACATAAAAAAAGGAAAAATTCATTATATCCTCAAATTCGTTATAAGAAAGGATATGAGCTGATAGGCACGGTGTTTGTCCCCCTCCCAAATTTTGGCTCATTCATTTCTGGCAGTGGTTGCTAACAGATTTTTTAAAAGAAGGAGTCCAACATTCAACTTTGTTCCCCATAGAGCTAATGTTATTTTTCAATACAAAAGAAAGACACCATGGGCTACCATCCTGAATCCCCACCTGATTTCTGGTTACAATTTTATGCTGAAGAGAGGAAAAAATTATCCATAAAATAAAAGTACAGTTTTGTCACTATAATTCGTCAAAATGCCAAATTTCAAATGCATTTTTCTCGAAAACAACAAGAAATGAGGAACAGTTGATGCAGTTAATGAGAAGATTTGACTTCATGTATATAAAACACCATACCAAATGCTCCACAAGACTTCAAAAGGGGGGGGGGGAGTCAAATCCTTCTGAGATGGGTTTTTAAGTACATGATTTGGGAATCGGGGTTTTAAAATAAGTTAATGTTGTAGCCATATCATAACCCTTAATAAGCTTTATTATCATACCAAGTTTGGAGAAAATCGATTGGCCTTAAGTAAAGAAATCAGCATCTGTATATCTTACATTATTATATAGTACTAGCTACTAGTTTAACATTTGGAAGGCTCCCTCTGAAAGGTTACAAATGCAAAATGTTCTAAATTTACTTTATTTTATGTAAATTCTTTGATGTTTCAGTGTTGCCCACCTCTTTACAACAGAATTGAGTTCAATGCTGTCAACAAAATCTCTTTCACTATTCAGTAACCGCATAGCGTCTGATCTGCCATCAGACATTTTGGAATGCAAAAGCGTTTTTATTAGTTACGTTTTTAGTAGTTAGAAAGATTTCATGTTTGGTATTTTTAAAATTGGATCTGGAAACCCTAGATCCGAGGCATGAGTTTCATTCTGGTGAGGGTTCGCACTTTATTTTGTCTTCAAATCTCGTCTAATAAATACAAATTTTAGGATAAACTCTTCATGTCTGACTTTAACCTAGGTCCAAAGTTTTCACACAGTGACCATTTATCACTTTGTAATTCCTAATTACAAATGTTGAATAGAATAGTGTTCACATGTTCCGGAAGTAGTGTTCCTGTGTTCAATCGGTCATGATTGTAGTTTGATATATATATATATTTTTAATTCAATTAACATGGCAACAACAAATTGAAATCCAGTTACAGTAGCCACACAAGCCTCCATGCCTTATTTGGGATTCGAACCCGAGCCCTCTAGACAGCAGCCGAACACGCTATCCACTACACCACCTGGGCGGCAATTTGCATAGTTTTAGAATAATTGTCGGCTTTCTTTTTCTTTGCTAAGTGAATTGAAATGAAGAAAAAACATCGCGTTTTTTTTCGTAGGTAAAATTGTTCAGCCGATCAAACAAAAGATCAAATATTGTTTTTAATGTAACAATTTGCTGACTCAGAAATTAGTGTATGTGTGTTTCTCAAAGTAGTTATGTGGTCAAAATGACCGCTTCCGTCATTCTAGTGTTAAGCAGATAAAGTGTAACCATTTTCTAAAATATACATATACATTCATAAAGTTGTTTAAAAAATTAACATAAATAAAAATGTTTAATTAGTTCCTTTAATTGGATTTTAAACAGGGAAGGCTTAGTACTTTAGCCTCTATGGATGCTATGCCACTACTACAGGCTATGCACACACACTTCCTTTATTATATTATGATGTATCCCCTACAATTGTGGGTAAATACTCTGGGTACAAGAATGAGTCCAAATTTCTGGATAACTGACATGTTTATTCAAAAACACAGTGTAAACAGGAATAATATACAGCAAATAGCTCGATAACTATCTCACAAGATTATAAACAACTGTCAAGTACAGTGAAATACAATTCAATGCTCCACTAATTTCACAAAACAGCAGCTATTAATCTCAAAACATTGATGTACGAGTATCTCACAATTCCATGTAGCTCATATCACGTCAACTCCTCTCCAACTGAGTGATGACTCCTTTTATATACTCTCTGTAGAAACTTCCAGAAGGTCTTTGTATTTCGTAGAATATTTGTTATATCAAGGCTCTCGAACATTTGAAATGCTGCCAAATTGGCAATAAATCCCCAAATCTGGCAACCTTAAACCAACAGTCTTGAAATTGTAACCCTAGATTCACGGCATAGGAAAGGTTGCATGTATGATGTTTTCCCCTTCTGGCTCTCAAAGAGTTTCCAATGAAGGAATTTTACATGCTTGTAACAATTATGTAAGAAGGAGGCCAAAGGCACTTATAAAAGTGCATACAAGGGCATGTATGCCCAGAAATGTTTACCCACTTCTAAAAGAGGCAAAAACTGGCAATTTGATACATGGATGGTTCAAGTAGAGTGGAGTGGTGTAACTGGCTAGAAAATTCCCAAAATCCATTATTAATCTATAGGAGGATTGTAGGTGGGGGGAATTTTATTCTCTATATCTGGCTAATATTGGATTAAATCTCGCTATTGCAATGGATATGAATAACCATTGTTGTACTTAAGTTAAAATAGAGTTCAGTATTCAGTCTCGATATCCTACTATTTTCTTTACTTATTTTACTTGCATTTTCCCCCATAAATTCGCTTTGTAGAAAAGAAAAACATCTCCTATAACCTCTCATGAATGCTGTTTCCACCAAGTGTTTATGTTGAATCACAGTCAAAACAAAACAGAGTGGGAGCGAAATTTGGTGATCATGATGCCTGTGGTTAACAATTTCATTTCACATTTGTGGTAATGTTGGAATTAAGGAGATTAAATATGGGGTAAATATATTTTTTACATCAATATAAAGCTTATTTCCAAGCTATTAATTTCACTTTTTTTCATACAAAAGAGTATAGTATAGCGAAAATATTGTTTTCATAAAACTTTATGATTGAGATTATAGGCCTTCCTGAACATGTTTTGACTACTTTTAACGTGATGTCCATCTGTCATTAATTACTTGTGTACACAATAATTCCTATAAATATTAACGGATTTTCATGAAACTTTATATTTGACTTTGTTAACAAAAAATCTAGAACTAGATAGAATTTTTTGAAATTTGAGTGAAAACTTTAAAATTTATTCGAATTTTCATATTTTCTTAACATGGCAACATAGGTCAAAATTTGACATAATCATGCATAAAAGGGGTTATTTATAGCTCAATGATCATGAAATTTTTTGTTTCAATCATTGTTCTGAAAAATAGCCGCAATGTAATTTTGTGTTTGGGACATCATTAACCACACTCAAGGAGGGGGGAAGTTATCCCCCGAGATACTAGTAAGAGTCTGATACCTGGATATACCTCAAATCATCAAGCATCAGCTGGCAAAGTGGCAAGTTCGCAGGTGGTCTATAGTTCATATCCATGCTGGAACAATGGTTTTTTTCTTTAAAAAAATTCCTTACATGCTTAAATACTTCAGTGTATAACTGATTTTTCAAATAGTATAGCATACTCTATGGAGTGCTACAGTATGCTTAGCTAATTGCATGAATTAAAATTTTTTATTGGGATCAGATTGGAGACACAGGCTCGTAACCAGTGTCGCCGACAAAATTTATGGACCCCTATACAGTAAATACACCTCCTATTTTACAAGTTTTTGACCTTTATTCATAAATTGTTTATGCGGCTTAGGGCCCCAATTTTCCTGTGCCCATATGCAAAATATCCTTTTGCCCCTACCTGCCAGTGGCACTGTTCATGAGTTCATTCTTGGTTTAGTCATACATTGATGTACATAACATTTCTTTTCTGTTTTCTGCATTCTCAGCAATATTTCATTGAACAATTGTGTAACCGCTGTGGCAGACGATAATTTTCTGAAATGTTGCCGGGAATGTTTCTTGCTACAAATATCCTCTGTCAAACATGCAGAGAAGATTATTATATAATGTTTACTACAATTTGAAAGCACGGATGTATCTAGCAATGCCCAAATGCATTTCCTATTTCCCTATAGAACAATTTTTCACTCTGTGCAGATTAATATAAATTATTTATTATTTCATAACCATTCTTTTACTTTGATTTTGATTTTCAGAAAAGCGTATAAAATATTAACTTGTGTATCATAATTTTTTTATTTTTTAATATTTATGAAGGTGGTTAGTTATAAATTATGGCTGAAATAAGTTTTATACAGAAATTATAAATTTGTTATACATTATAATAGCATTCTAATTGGTATCGGTATCAGATCATATCGGTTCCTTAGTAATGTGATATTTCAGTTATTTGGTATCGGTTCTTTTTTGGTTTCAGGTTATAAAAATAATAAATTTAACTCCATAAAATGATTACAAGGTTTAGAACTTCAAGGATATTAACATTTTCTGAAAGTTGGATGGACGACTACATTTTTAAATGTAAGCCAGAATTTAAGTAATAAAAATTTTATACTTGAACATAAACTTGACATGCAATGAAGAAAGTATGGATTAAAATTCCCAGACAGTATAAAAATGAAGAACAAGTGAACATCATTTACTTAAAAAAATCACTTCAATGAAAATATGGATAACATCACCCTTCAATATATTAGCAATAAGTTGCAATTTAAACTATGTCCTTTATATACAACACTTTTACAAATTGAGAGAGAATAAGACAGTGTTATAATCTCCTTCCCCCAATTAGGGAATTTCACAAGAAATAACCATGTTATAGAATCAAACATATCTGAAATTTATTCTGTTATTTAAATAAATAAATAAATATTACCTGAGAGAAAGCTTGTACTTGGCTCTTGATGATAGCTTTGGTGAGTTTTCAGCACTAACAGGTAGAGATGGAGCAGGAGATATGGGAGGTAGAGGAGGAGTAACAGAAAGACTTTCACTTGTTGCATGATCATGTTCATCTTCCTTATCAACAGATTGTCTACAATTAAAAGCCGTATTTGGTGTTTCATAAATATGTCTTACTTGATTAATTTGATATTCTTTAGAGAACCTATTTTCTTCAGTTGCATTTTGCTGGTCCCAAAGAGTCCCATTAATACTGTGATCAGAGTCAAGGCTGGTATCTAAGTTACTAGCAGCACTAACTCCACTACTGTGAGGGGAAACAACACTTTTAGATCCATGCATACTACTATGCATAGTTCCTCTGCCAGACTCAGATGATGACTTATATAAATCATTTGGGTCTGCACAATCTGTAGTACCACATGGTAGTGAATCTGGTTGTACTTCACTTTCTTTGTTAGATACATTCTCACTTGGTTGTGAATCTTGATTAGTTTCATCAGAAAAATTCTGAACTCTCCTGGCAAAATATGATCCATCAAACCCTTGAGATTCATCATGTTTAATAGTAATATCACGTGGTTCACTAAAACTAGGAAAAGGGGCAACATCACCATAAACAGCTTCACACTTAGATAATATTTCAAGTTTTTTATCATGAGAGGGTTTCCCAATTACTTCTTTTGGCACTAGTTTGTCATAATCATATGATGACTTAATATTGTTTGAATAGCAATTCTAAAAGAAAAAAAATACCCTTATAATTATTTGTATGACAATTCAAAAGTAAAAACAGAAATCAAATAATTACAGTATTTTAAATATAATCCTGATTGGGTTTCCACCCACTTCTCATACAAAAATTAAGGATTTTTTAAAGACCTTACTCTAAACAAATTCCAAAAACTTGCTTAAAACATTACTTCCAGCTTCAATTCTCGAATTTTACAAAAGCCACAAAAAGTCAACAAGTTGGCAAAATTGAGCTAGTTACCATCCCTTTTCTAATATGCAAATACATTTTAACAAGATGAAAATCTACTAAACTTGATTTCTGAGTATTAATAATTTCAGTACTTTGTATTGTCTAATCTACCTATAGTAAGAAATAGTAATTAAATTATCAATGCATTGAAATTTAGCAGATGGATGTATTCTCATATTTCAACATGGGAATATTTGAGAGGTGATCAACCCCTATACAGAACCAGAAATTCAGGCAAATCTCCCCAAGATAATATCGTAAATTTGAATTTTTAGTTGAATGAATGACATGAAGGTGGGTGGCTCCAAGAGAGCCCAGCACAGCGACCAGAGGTCTATTGTACTATCCCCATAAATGAAAAAGTTCCTAAGAAAAGAGACCAGTAGCCAAAGCAAAAACAAGCAAGCATTTGACAGGAATGCCTTGCAACTCCCAGGGCTCGATCACATGTTGACCCAAGTATTCGAACCTATGGGTGTAGAACTCTCAGAATACATGTGCGGTAGTTTCTTTGCTGCAACTGCAGCCTCTACGTAGCGAATCCTTAATGACACCCATAATATTTAGGTGTCTTTTAAGGTATGCAGTGCCCAGTAAGGAGCCCAACAGCTCTTCTGATGCCAGTTCTACTGAGCTTGAATAATTCTTTTTGACGCATACTAGAGTACTTACAGTTTAGCTCTTTCACCTGCCTTTGGTCCTTCGTATTACGCCAGTTCTCACACTGAAGCTTTCTGATGATGTCATAGACAGTTCTTCTAGTCAGTTCATTAGGAACACCCAAAGCTGGCTCAGGACCAACAAAAGGTGTACTTGAACCTTTTTTAGCCAATTTATCAGCCATTTCATCACCTGGAATGCCTGAATGTCCAGGCACCCAGTAAAATATGGCTTGATTGTTTCTAGCAGTCTTACAAAGTGCAGTATAGCACTCCTAGACAAGGGATGACTTACGTCATAGTAGACTTTCCTAAAGCCATAAGAGCAATCTGACTATCAGAGTAGATAAGGATGAATTTTTAGTTAATTTTAGATACATTTGCCAAAACTCTTTCAAATGTCTGTTCAAAATATGCCTTTGTATTTCAATATATAAAATTAAAACTGAGCTAGTTAAAAGGTAAACTTAAAATGTTAACTGTTATTCTATAAACTAGGTAAATAGATAAAATACAAACTCTAGGGCTTAGATAGTTTGTCCAGCTTATTCTTTGATCACGAGAGAAAAACTTATTACAAGTATCTCGAATCTGATCAGGATCAGCTGAATCTTCTTGCTCAGAGAGATTTACAGGAGCCCCAAATGGATGTCTGAAAAAAAAAATCTCATTATTTAACACATATCTAAAAATTCAAGGAGGTTTATTTATCTATAAAAGGAAATATAAAATAAAACATAATATGTTTTTATTAATAGAGGATAAAAAGTAAAAGCACTTTTACTGAATTTTACAATTTTCACAGTGAAGTATGCTTATATGAGTTCCAATTATCTGTACTAAAATTATTTTTTTAATGAGTAAATTTTGACCATAATTTGTTCCAACAATTAAAAAATTTGTGAAATCTTTTTTTTTTCTTTTGATGAAGTTATAGTCTAGTTACAATGCCATGATCACCATTTGTTCTTAGATTTAGACAATAGTGAAGTTAAAGCATGGTTAAATTGACATAATTTGAGGATATCAAATTTTGATAAATGAATAATTCAGTGCAGCCAGTTCTAAAAACATTGAAGTTCAGATCTGTCTAAGAGCTAAAAGAGAGTTTGAAGCAATAACTTTGCTATACTTGATGAACACCTAACTTGCAGTGAAGTAGAAGATACAAGACTTTTTCTTCGGCCAAAAAAAATAATGCATCATGAAAGTTGATAAAAAAAGCTTTTTTAAACCAGATTTCTTCAATATTTCAACTGCAAAATGAATAAAAATTTAAATAAAATAGATTTAAAGTAAAATTTAAATATTTTTTACATATAATGAGAAGTGGAATATATAAACCTTATAAGGTAAAATTAGTTGGCTTGGTCTTGGCGAGAAATCCTCATGTGGAAAACCTATGCTGGGGACTGCAATCATTTTTGAAAATGTTAAATTTGTTTTTTACTTCCAGTCAAACTTTCTATTTTTAAAACTACTAAAGATAGAACCAAATTTTTAAATGGATCCAAAATTTTCAGACTATTTCATTCTAAATACATACCTGTCATTATAAAAATATATTTTGAATTAAAAAAATAAATAATATAAATTTATTTTTGCCTTATTATTATCGGCAGATTTGGATCAGTTTCATTGTCAATTTTGTTTATTTTATTTTTATTTTTTACAGCCAAATTCAAATTCTTATAGAGTTTGTTGTCAGTTTAGCATGTTGTCATTTGATCTGTGATTAAGTTTTTTAAATCATTTATCAGCTGAACTGAAAGCCCCCATCAGGAAAAGGGTTAGGATTTATTTTAATACACTCTAGAAGCAACGACGGTTTCATATTAAACGTTTGTGAAATGTTACGAACAAAAATATGGAGACTATCATTGGGAAATGAGTGGTTAATCACATGAAACCTGGTTCAAGGAAAAACTCCTTCTAAATATCGAATAAAACAGTATGATCGTTATTGGCAATACTCCTTGTCATAGGGTACATTCTGAAAATATTTTAAAGACATCTACAAGAAAATAGATATACAAACATGGTTTAATAGCAAAAACATCACAAAAATAAAATATACCACAAAAGAAAACAACATACTAAATTTAGACGTTATAGCTGCTCCAGTTTCCGAGTTATTCCTCAGAAACTAGCACATCTATATGGTCCACGCAGGACAGACTAGCCAGATAAGGCTTCAAAATCAAAAGAACTAAAATATAACTCAAAAGACAGCATACCAAATTTCATATTACTATGAGTACTGAATAAATATGGTTAACATGAATTCTATGAATCCTTGTATTGACATTATGATCTGATTAATTTATGTTAATTTTATAATTTGTCTTAATTTTATATGTACATACATGAGTTTATAGTTATATTCTTAAGTAAATGTAATTCCATTATACTTGGTATGCATATAATCAATTGTACTTTAAGAATACTGTATGAGTGAAATTTTTTTTTACAATAATTCTCTGGCACCAAAATTCACACCAGGTGTTGATCTGGCAACTCAATCGCCGATGACTGAGTGAAGCATCCTTTGTAGCTTCTACAGTGAGGTTGATTAGGTATTTATTGAGTTTAGGTAAAAGTAATAACTTATTTGGAACACACATACAACAGCCAGGAACAGGTAAGTTGATGATAACCACTAGAGATTATCATTTTGAGATTGATCTATTCTCATATTTTAATATCGATGACAACCACTTTGAGATGCATTATCTCAAAACAGACTTTTAAAATAAGCAGCGTTTTTCATATTTTTTTATTAAATCAGTAGAGTCTAAAATCCAGATGTTCAGTAACTATAACGATCCATCAGCTGGACATTTTTTCTACTGCCTTGTCAAAATCTGATTTTCCACCTAACCAGGCTATAAAATTGCAATTCATACACTCAAACAGTGGTGTCACAGCCGGGATTTCTGTTGGGTCAAAGTTGAAAGAACGAGCCTTATTACGAATCAAACAATGGTTCTTTGAAGTTAGCTTAAACACAAAACTCATTTGGGTGTTCAATATGTTTACATGTTCAACTAAAATAAAAGAAATGCCCTTTTATATTTAGAAAGTAGTACAATGTTGATCAATAATAAATAACTAACAGTAAAACTTTCAACTAGAGCTAGATTAATTCTATTCAGTTAGCATAAAATAATAGACATTTTTATATACAGTTAATGTTTAACTGTACTAATTTCTAATATAGACATTAATTTACATTATATCTATACTTACTAGATTGATCTAGTACTAATTATTAAATCGAGAAATTTTTTTTGAATCAATAATTGGAAACATTTAATACAATAGATTGTCATACGTTTAATTCAAACTGCAAAGAAAATTAGAAATTTACAATAAATTTACAGTATCTTTACCACTAGCCTACTACATATTGTAAACTGGGATATAAGATTTATATGCCAACAAATATATAAATCTTTTATTTTCATAAAAGGAATGAAAAAAATTTTATTCCAGAAAAATTTTAAGTCATTATCACATTCCCTGATGTCTCTTATTTTCTGCCGATGTTCTATGATATATTTTTTAAAAGCATATTAATTGAAAAAAAAAATTCATATTGGTAGTTCATAGCATGCTGGTTGCTAAAATTTTGGCAGCTAATCAATACATGCAAGTTTTAACACATATCATTTTTGGAATATAGTCCATTTGTCAATTTTTGATTAACTTTTAGATATCAATAGTTGCTCAGAAAAGTTTATCAAAGTGCATATTTCACAATTTTTAGTACAATCTAAAAATCTAGCTACTTAAATTATCATATTTATATTTCATAGGATATATTTACAGATAAATCATTATTTGTTCAAAAGAATTCAGTCAAAAACATTCTTCTTCCAAAAAAGTTATATCTAGAGAACCAATTTTTCTCACAGTCACAGCCTAATTGTCAAAATCATCTTTTGCCCTCTCAACAAATAATTCAACATATAATTATATAAATAATGAGATATGTTTCCTAAGAATAGCGAGTGTAAAATAGTTAATATGCTAATCAGTAACAAAAAAGATTAAATATATTATAAAATGCATCTCCATTTAAATTTAATAACGTATAAAGAAGGAAAGATACTATACAATTACCTTCCAGGTAAGAATGTTTTACAAGGATGATTATGACCTGAAGGATGAATAGGGGTTACAGCAACACTATTACTACCAAATGATGATGAAGAAATATAATTTAGGTGTTGTTCTTGAGAAGTAGATGCAGCCGACATATAACCACTAAAGGCACTTTTTGGTCTGATAGAGGGCTAGAAGAAAAATGAACAGAATTTAAGCAAAAAAAATTTAAACTACATTGATTACACTAATCTGTGAAAGTTCAGTTGCCATAGTAAAACAGTTAATTTATTTATAAATTGATGTTAGTCCACTGATTTACAAATATCAGAAAATACAATCTAATTTTTCATAACAAAGTTTTTATATATTCTTAAATGGCTAAAAAGTAAAAGCTTTATTAAAAATACAGCATAGACAGTTCAGGTCCATTACTAAAACAAATTAGTAATGGACCTGAACTGACACCTGTTTACTTAATATTTTCTATTGGGTAATGTCATAGAAACAGGCACATACTTGAAAAATTATTGGGGGTTCTGCAAATTTTGCATTGAATCACCCATGCATTTTTCAAAAGATTTAAGTCTAATTTAAATCTCATTTAGTCAGATTATTTGGCACAATAAGATGTCTGATATGCTAAAATGAAGCAAATTACAGTTAAGTACAGAAAAAAATATTTTTTTCTCTAGATAATTATTCATTTCAATTATTTGCTTTTGTATCAATCTTATTACAATATACAGTTACTGTGTGAATTTCCAATTCAATTATCTTTATAAAAATAACAAAAAAAAGTAAAATGTATTTTTAGGTATTTTTACCATTGTTAAAAATGTCAACAAATTTCTCTTTGAATACTTTCTGAGTTAAAATCTTGTATTCAAACAGTCTGAGGGGGGAATTTTTTTATACACATGACTTTAAAATAGAACATAAAATGAATAATGTAAAACTTGAAGAATTAATAATATAGAACAAAATTTATGTATGTAATACGTACATTTTCTGCACTAAATATGCACAAAAGCATTAAGGGTTTGAGGAACCCATAACAAAATTATTGGGAGTTCAAAAAGTGTTTCAAACCCACAAAGTCGGCACCTATACATACAACCCTTATTTACATGGCTGATTATAAGTATTGCATTTTAATATGGATTACTGTTCATCAAAATAAAACATTATATGAATGATTTGATAGCAATAATTTAAAATAAATCACTCAAATTGCTACAAAAATAGCTAAAAAGTAAAATTCTTATTAAAAATATGGCATCAAACAATTTAGTAATGCTATCAACTGGTATTGACATAAAAAGCAGTCTACTGCAAGATATAAAGACAGAGTAATCAGGACTGTAGCAAGAAAATGATTTTCCTTTTCTGAAGGGGGGAGAGGGAGGAGGAGGATTTTTCTTATTTCAATTGGCTCATAAATTGTAAGATTTAAATGTTTCAATATTTAGTTTTTTTAGGGAAGGTCATATAATTCAATATTTAGTTTCTTCTTACTTCGAGACCAGAGAAAATAAAAAATTCAAGAAATTTTGCAAATTCGATACTATAACTATAAAAAACTTATAAAACAGAGTAATTGACCATTAAAAGTAAAGCTGACTGAAAATTTTGGGGGTTTAACCCCTAACACCCCTTGGCTTTGGTCTTGAGAGTAACTACACCAACAAAGGTAGATGAGCATTTGTCCAAAAGATTTGAACCATTAACTTAAAATAACTTTGATTTTTCAAGAGAGTATAGGGGTGGGACAGCCCAGTGGTTAGTATGTGAGAATTGCACTAAAACGACCCGAGTTCAATTCGCAGTTCTGCCCGAACTGTCCCTGTGTTCATGCAGAGTAAGGGCACATTAATATGTGGGTCTGTAAGTTCTTCTGGGAGATTGGTGGTAGGAGGGGTACAGTCCCTGTAGATGCTGCCACCACAGGGTTCCTGTCTAAATTGGGTGGCACTTCCTGGCCATCCAAATAGATACCTTACACTTTCCAGTAGGTCAGATGGTCTGGGCTGAAGAAGAAGACTGAGTATGAATGATAAGCATAATTAATGCAGAACATTAACAAATATTAGTTATATTGTTTGTAAACTTCTCAGATAGTATATATATAACTTGCATTTAATTTTCTTACATAGTTTTGTGAATTGTCAGTATTATAAAATTTGAGCATATGTATAGACTTGAACAAAATCAGTGGTGTATGTAGGAAGAGGTTGGCTTACGGGGATTAAGCTATTCTCAACTTATATAAGGAATTAGATCAAAGTAGTAACTACAAAGCTAAAATAGATACAATTACCCTAGGTACCTAATAATTAAAACTCAATAATTAAGACAAGCTAATAAAAAAAATCAGTGATCAAGTCATTTTGGCCATGCAGCCATCTAAGTCTTTCTTCCATATCAGACATTGAGAAAAATAAATAGTGTTGAAGTATTAGCAATTAGGTGCTGCATATAGAATATATCTTTAATTTTAAGTAATTGGTGTAATTATATATTCTAGATAACATTAATATCCTATTTAAAGCAAAATAACGTTATCAGCACACCTGTGTTGCTTCTTTCCTAGAAATTTATATTCCAGAATTTTTGGGTCAATAATAGACAGCAAACATCTGTCTGACAGTAACCATCATTGGAAAAGTGATCTATACAGGTAGGTCATTTTTCTCCTCATGGTCAATCAACCATTCATGATATATATTTCTTGAAAATATTCCTAAATTACGAAAATACCTATTTTCTTTCCTTTTTTAAACAGTCATAAAGAGAATTCATAGGTTAGCAATAAATCTATTATATTTTCAATTAGCCAAGTATAGATTTTAGCAGTTAACTGATAAATTTAGGTTTAAGAATTTAGTCTTCTTTCCAGTATGGAGTTTCTTTAGTTCTACATAAATGAAAAATTCACATGCAAAGGAAATTAAAAAATATACACTCTAATCTATTATTTTTATAAAATGGCTGCATTACTTTTTGATACATATTAAATATACTTTTAACTATTTTTCTAATTTTCAAAAAAAGTATAAACGTTCTTTACAGCATGGGATCAAACAGTAGGGGAAATCCTAAAAACTATAATAAGCTAGAGGTTAAGGACTATTTTCCATAAGTTAACATAGGGAAAATGAAACAAGCATCTAAAGGGAATGGTACATTGGAGCTAAAAAGTATACAATCAAAAATTGGACATTTCACTATTATTAGTCATAAGCCAAAGTAAATTTCTTATCTTGGGGCAACAAATTTTATACATCATTTATAAAGTATTATAAATAATATATAAGTATTATAGATTAATTACTTCAGTAGACGAATGAAAACTCCAGGTATGATCCTCAGCTTTTTCTTCTAATGAAACATGCTTTTCTATGTCTGTAGATTCCTGTAGTAATTAAAAATTCAATAAAAAGAAACAAGATCATTATTTAAAAATTGAAGTTAATTAAACATTTTACAACATTCAGTAAAAACTATTTAAAATGAGAATGCAGAATCTAGCTCCTTCAAACATTTTGAGGAAGTTTAAATAGTCATTTAAGAGTCAAGTACACAATACAATCTTGTTTGAATGAAAATATTGCTATAAAAAATTATCTATATAAATGAAACTAGTGAAAATCCAATAGAAATAAATTCTTTATTTTCTCCATCATAAAAATTTCAATTTAAATTAGATTTCACATCAGCAAATTTTTAAAAACATTATATTCAAAAAATATGTTATAAACATATACAATATTCCAGGTTACTGAAGGGGGGAGAGGGAGGTATCATGACAAAATCTCATCATAATCTTTCCAATATGTGTATTGATTTCCAATATGTATATTGATTGATAGTATTCTTTAAAAATATAATAATAATAATAATATCCACACTTGAACACTTGCAAAAGATTTTCAGATTTTGTTTCTAATATTAGCACTTTTAAAACCCGAGAGCCAGCAGCTAAAATTGACATGTAGGGGGGAGAGTGGGGCACAATGAACCTAGAAGCACAGTGGATCACCCCCCATTAATTTTTCTTACATTTTTTCACAATGCTTCACATTTTGACATATATATGAACACAGTCTTGATGTATTATATCCAAAAATAAATGTTCTCAACTCATTATTAAGCCACAGTTGTAGGTGTTTAATAAATAGATAGTAAATAAGATAGAAAGTAAAATTTTTCAGATACAGATTTCCTTTTCTTCATTTAAGAATTGTAACTTGGTAGAAGTGTCTCAGTACAATATAAAGGTAAGATTTTTTTTTTTCTTTTTATATCACATATATCTGACTACATTCAATACATTTAAAATTTGTTTATTTTATTTGTGTTTGTTGTTGAACTTCCATATAGGGCACAATGGACCATAACACCTGGGGTACAATGGACCATGGTCCATTATTTCTTTTTCTCCAATTATTTCTTTATGGATTGAATATATTTCATTCACCCCCACCCCTCCCTCCTATTTTGCATACTATAATTATTTTCTTCTAATATTTATTGAATAACTTAAAAAAAAAAAAACTAAAATATTTAGATAAAAGTAACAGTTGGCAATTGTGAAATTTTAGTTGAAAATAAGACTATTAAGAATTGAAATGCAATAACTTACTATTTGTTGTGTTTACATACTAATAGTTTTATAAATGTACAGATGAATCATTTTCATATTTCTTAAAAACAATAGCCATGGTCCATAGTGCCCCATGGTGTGGACCATTATATCTCGACTTCGGGGTACAATGGTCCACTTTGCCACTTGTTATTTAAAAATTTCTACAGCAAAATGTAATTGTAATTATTGTTTTTAAGTAAGAATAGCATGACATGGGGAAAGGGAATATCACCTACATTATCTAATAAATATAAAAGATCTGTTAGTCCCATAGCAAAACATCTAAGCAACCTATAGCTAAGAAATTTGGTATAGGGATACTTCAGGTCCCAAGACACCTCGAGGCGATATAAAAAAAAATTATAATTAGTTCTTTTAGTTATTTTATATTGAAGTGCAATTTTGAGAAATTTTCACATAAATTGATTTCTTAGTGATCTAAAAGGCATATTTTGCTATATTGCTTTCTGTTTCTATTGTATCATGTGCCATTGAGTCAAATAGTTTTGCTTTTGAATCTGTAAAGAAAGAGTATTACTTTTGAAAAAACACTATAATGAGTTATCCTAAAATAGATAAAAAGTGCCTCTTGTTCTGGGAAAAAAAGGAATAGTGTTAGATTTATGTTGAATATTAATTCAGAATAGATTCATCAAGACTGAGCATCTATTCCAAATTAACCAAAACAAATGCTTGTTTCTGAATATGGTGATAGACACACACACACACACACACATATATATATATATATATATATGTATTGTATCTATATAATAAAAGGCAATGTCTGGCTGTGTGTCTGTCTTATACACTATAGGCTCAATGACTGTGGGTCGCAGAGCTATGAAATTTGGCAATCGGAGACACAGGGGGGGGGGGGGGGGGGGAAGGTGACAAGTGAAAACAGATTTTTAAAATTTGATTTTTTTTGTTATTATTTAATGTTTTATGCGATTTCGATCGTTTTTTCCTCCACCATCCAGACGTCGTAGAAAAAAAAAACAAATCACACGACCGGAAAGAGCAGACAATTGCGAGAAAAAATATATCCATTTCAGATCTCAGGGACAAATTCTAATATTTTTTAAAGATTTTACAACAAAAGTCACATTCGGCTAAAAAAAACGAACTTTCGTTTTTAAATCCTCGCGTCGGGAAAAGTACCGACAATTTCGACTAATAATTTACATTTTTAGAAAGCTCAAAGCTCAGGTTTTCTTACAAGCCCAATCTGGTCGAGAAATAAGAAAAAGTAGCCGCACGATCCGAATTTTAAGGAAGTAATGATTTTCAATTTCTCGGCAAAACCGTGAAAGAAGGAATCGATTTTTCACCCACATGCACGCGCAGACGCACGGTGTTTCTATGGTGGAGGGGAGGTGGGAGAGGTTATGACGTCGCGGTTCTGATGAGGTTCTGACTAGTTTCTGACTAAGGCTCCTTTATATACGAGCTGACTCATCAAGCATATTGAAGCCCACCATAGCTGGAAGCCCAATCCATTAGCATTAGCTCTATTCGTATTTTCACTTTAGGAAGTATAATTGAAATAATTATGGGTGGTTGTACTGCACCGAAATGCTCTAATCATATTAGAAAGGGTTTTGGGCTATTTCACTTTCCTAGAAACGAAGAAAGAAGAAAACAATGGCTAATAAATAATTGGATACCCGTTATTGGAGCATACTTGTGCGAGCTAAGTTCTACAATATTATACTTGAAACTTCATTTTTTATATAAAGTATTTATTTTAAACACTTCTTTTATAATTTTTGTAATTGTAGTATGGAACCCTATGGGCTTCAATATGCTTGATAAGTCAGCCTGTAGTAGAGGAGCTCTAGTTCTGACGAGGTTGCGGGAGATACGCATAGCGAAATGGAAAGGAACATTCGATATTTGTGCCTGCCAAATAATGAATGTACGTTTTTAAACTAAAACAAACCATCCATTTTATTGGAATAAATTATTCATCCATTTTATTGGAATAAATTATTATTTTCGAAATAAATTACTTTTCATTTTGAATTTGCTTGCAATGCATTTATTAATTTTTTAGAAACGTTCATTTTTTCTTACAACTTAACCCAAACCTTTCACTTTGTTGTGTTAGCAGTTTCTTTGGAGCGGTTTATCCGTATCAAGATAAGAATTTATTTTATTTCATTATTGTTCTTTTAAGAACATAAACTTCTCTTTATCTTTTTATAACATTACGTATTAAGTGTATTTACACGTTTATAGTTATTTTATTTATATTGTTTAAAATTGTTCTGATTTAACAGGTTTTCGACTTCTATTCTAGAATTGTACTTAGATTTTTGTTTAATTTGTAAACATTCTATTCAGTTTAGAGTTTATTTTAACAGTGGACTATTGGCATTATGGGCGTTTATAATTTCGTTTCGTGTTTTTATTAAAAACAAAAAAGCTTTTAATATATACAAACTTAAATAATGAATGTTTTTGTTTTTGGAATACATTATTTTTCATCTTAAAATTTAATTATTAATGTTAACGTCATTAAACTAAAACAAACTTTGCACGTTAATAATAACCCCGTGGTGTTTTTTTTAAAAAAAACCACGGGGTTATGCCACCAGCGAGTTTGCTACGGTCAGAATTTTCAAGGGTAGCGAACAGGCTGGTCGCCGAAGGCGGCTAGTATATATTAAAACAGTATAGTGAATTTTTTTTCAAATATGTGCTGTGAAAAAATAAAATTTTAATGTCATTTTCCTTGGTTAAGCAAGTTCATGCAGCTGTGTAACTATTTAGGACTACTAATACTTTGGCTTCCTTTTCATATCTTTATAAAACACAAATTTTAAGAAAATCCATCTTGCTTGTATGTATACTATTTGTAGATTTTAAATGAAATAACTCAAACATTTCTGAAAACAAAGAAAAAATCTGTTGAAAAACTGCAATGAAATATCTATCTTCATATCAATAAAAGTAGCATTTTTTAAACAGAAAACTACAGGTTAATTGGGCGGTACATTTACCTTGACAGGGCTTGGGGAAGGGATATTTATAAAAAAAAAATAGTGAGATATGCAGATCCAAACTTCCTGGCAAAGTTCTAGAGGGAGCAACTATTTTCTATTACTCAAAAATTTTTTCTATTGACTTCAAAATTTTATAATTTCAATTTTATAAGTGTGGGTGGAATGAGATAGCCTAGCTTTGAATTCAGAATATGCCACTGTTGAATATGTATTTTCTGATGAGTTTGGTTAACCCAAGTTTAGCTAAACATTGTTTGTACATTTTGATTGTTTCTTAATCAAATTAATTATTTAATGTGTACTGGTATTACATTTTACCTTTGAAGATGACTGTGTCAGCAATGATCTAAGCTTACGTTGAAGTGAAGATAGCTTTTCTCCAACAAGTTTACCAGAAGTCTAAAAAGTATAAAAATCTTTACGACAAAATAGATAGAAAGTAAATTAATAATAACAAATTTAGATAATATAGATAAAGTAGATTTTTAATACATTAATAAACTCATCATTAAATAAAAGTATATAGCTGACACTAAAAATCATATAACTAAAAACGGGTTTTACATTGAGCATGGCACAGTAATAAGATACTTAAGATGACCAGATTTTTATTGGATCTATATCACAGAAAATGTATATAACAATAAATAATAATAAGAATATGTATACTCTGACATTACACTACAGATTTCAAACCAGATCTGATACTTCAATTATATTAGGTTGGAAATTAATTCCATACATTACATATTACAGAGCATTAGCAGGAGGTGCTGACAGATATATTCAACTAGGGGACTCTTCCTCCTACTCACAAGCCACAGTGACAACTTGCTTCATGAGTCCGGAGGCTTCGCCCCTACTTGTTGGTGCTCAATAAGCTGCCAGTTATTTCTGCATAACAGGCGGATCGTTTGTGCCACCTGTTATACAGGCATAATACCCCATCTGTCCTTTATTTGCTGCCACTCATCAACCTCTGGAGCTCACTTCGTGAACTCTTTCAACCTGACTGATGCAGACAACCACCTTCATTCTCCTAATGGGCTTGACCAATTAAATCTTTGCCCATACTGAGGAATTTTTTTTAAGTGCATAAAAAATAGAATAACTCATAAACAAAATCAAAATTACAAAAAACAGCTCCATCTTGTAAAAATGCAACTATGTAGGTACATGCCTGCAAAAATTTGTGATCTTGCTGTTTCTAGTTTGTCCAGGATGCAAATTCACAGCTCAAATACTCTTCTGTGAATTTAACATTAAATATCTCTAAATTAAAATTATTGGAAAACTGTTTATTTCAGCGTATTCCCTAACACTCCTCTACAAATGTACACTCAAACCTGTTTTTGTGCAGTCTTCTTTTGTGCGATTTTTTTTTTGTGCGGTATATGAAAATTTCAATCAAATTGGAACATAATTGATGAAGTTATCAATAAAAAAAAAAATTAGTACGTTTGGTCGGCCATTTAGTTTTTTCGATTTTTGATATGTATTGCATCACATTACATAAGTATTGCACCAGCCAATTACATTATATATGTATTGAATTCTATAATCGCATAATTTAATTGTTGAAAGCACAAGAATTTCCATGTAAATAAATGAAATGTGCAATAGCATATTGTGATGGAATTCTTGAAAAATGCATTGATCGCAAATAAACATTGAAGGACATCTGCATCGTGTTAGTTCGGGTTTTCCTGAAACGGACTGCGTGTCTTGTTAGGTCGCTGAGTTGGTGTTTTGCTAATGAGATAGTTGGCGACTAGTCTCATGCTTTGTTTTGTTTGTTTTAACGAGTAGGTAGAAGAAGTTTACTTGAAGGGAGCAAAGAGTTGCTTTTTTTTATTCGTCTCTGATCTGCGCAAGTGACAAGTCCGCTAAATAAAGTGATTTAATAAAAAAGAATATTGCGTGTGTTTTAATTTTTAAATCTAATATTAATTGACGTCCTTCAAATTGCTTTCACATTCCTATTGTCAGACTACGAAGGATAATGGTTATACGTTTTGAAAAATTTTGTATGTGTAAAATAAGTACATATGTAAATAAAATATTTAAAAATGTTCGCATGTGTATTTTCTAAATCAGATTCCAAAAGGTTTGGTGAGATTCCAAGTAGCTGCCAAGCCTCATGTCTTGATTTCGTTTAAAAAAGCAATTCCTAGTTATTTCCTAAGGTTTTGAGTTATTTTCTACGTGAGACTTTTTATGTGGTCCCTGTTCACCGCATAAAAAAAAATACTTTTTAATTGTGTTGCGAAAACTATTTTTTATAGCTACTCGTGAAGTTTTGTACTATTTTTTTATGCGTTTTCTTTTATGCGGTCCCTATCCACCGCACAAAAATAGGTTTGAGTGTACTGAATTTCAATATGTATGTTTGTGTATAGATTATGATTTCCTAAATGAATAAATTGAAATACTCTCTAATAAAGAGGATTTAGAGTCAGACTGAGAGTACTGAAAAGGCAATGAACTGTCAAATGGAAGAAAACTGAAGATAGTAGTTTTCTTCCATTGTAGGTTTGAGTCCCTATACAGACTGCTTAAAAAAAGTTATAACAAGTTTCATTTCCTTTAATATTAATCTTAGACACATACCTGTAGTTTCTTAAAATAAGGTGCAGAATTTTATATGGTGGTATTTCTGGGAACATTTATATCTAACTTTTCACAAGGACACTTTTAAGTAGAAGATTCATTTAGTACATTACATAAAGTTTCTCTGGTGGTTACTAGACTAGCACGAAGTGCAGCAGAGCTGGCAGGGATGCCCAAGGCCCTCCGCAGAGTTATATATCTATTACAGACACCAAATCCAGCCTTTCTGCCACTCGTCTCCAAATAGTATCCATTAATACAGGATACATGGAGGATGGCAAATGCCTTCGAATGGCTGATAGTGACGCCAGTGGTGTGGACGTGGTTCCTCTACTGATTGCACGATCCTCTCGAGCAGTTGTCTTTCTGAGGCATCCTAAGGCTCTGCGACAGTTACATGTACCTTCTCTGATCCACTGTACCGACACCAAGCAACTACCATATCACTTCGACCAAGATGGTGACTGATAGGTCTGTTGACTAATCAGCTTCCCTTAGGTCTATGATGCAACCTCTCTCTAAATTCGAAAATTGTTTATAGTGCTGTTGAGTACATCTCAAAGACATCTTTTTACACAACTTGCAGTATCAAATCAGAAAATACAGTTCCAATCACCCTTGAGTGAGAACACTGGTTGTTTTAAATGCTGCATGGTATCTCGTTCTCGTGCTAGCTGCATGAGTCTTATAATATCATTGGTGCTGACAATTTGATCATTTACATGCCAAGTTTCGTGGCTGTAGCTTAATTTTTTATTTGTGCATATATTTTTTGCAACCGAGTGTATATTCCTGGAGAGGAGGTTATACTGTTAGTATTGCTACATGTCCAGCAGATCCTTAAACTGGCTCTGAGTATAATACATTTGAATTCCTTGCAAAGCACTTTAACTTTGGATCTCTCCTGACAGGTATTCAAGCACCTTCTTAATGTTCACAGTCTGACTCTGTTATGTTTGATGCATTTTTCAAGACAGACATGAATAGTAACCCTACTCCTGCTGTGACCACAATCAGCAAACTAATTTCATACTTGTTAGCAGTGAATATCCAAAAACTGCACTTGCAGCATGAAAATTTGCTATTTGCTGTAATTTTTCGAACTGTGACTGATAAAGTTATCAGCTTAACAAGCATGAAATTAGTCTACCAATGCTTGCTGGTGCACTGAGCATATGATTCCAAGCTTTTGGAACACCCTTATCAGCAGGTTTTGGCAATAAAAAATGACTAAAAAGTGAATAGTTGTCAAAGGAGGATCATCTATGTATACTAATTGCCAAATGTCTGTTTGTCTGTCACGCTTTTTTATGTACTTCCTTGAATAGATAGAGACTTGCAAACTGGTACATGGGTCAATCGTCTGACAAAAGCTCCTAGAAAAATCGAATTTTCCGTAAATGTTCTGTGGAGGGGTTGTTCTACACCAAAATGTTCGAAAAGAGAAATGATAGAAAAGCATGCTTTGGGATGAGATAGACTTCAAATTTGGTGTATGGGTAAATCGTTCAAATGGAAGAAAGTGTGCAATTTCAGATTTTCAATATTTTCTACTTTAGGAGGTGCTGCGCATCAAAATGTTCGATTTTCAAAATAAATGAGAAATGCCCCCTTTTAAAATGTGACAGAGGCTTGATATTTGGTATATGGGCCAATCATCAGATAGGAAATCTGGATAAGAAAAATAGTGCTTTTCGAAAATGTTCATTTAATGGGTACTCCACACAAAAACATTAGAAAGATGAAATGATAGAACAAGCATGCTTCACGAAGAGATAGAGACTTCAAATTTGATGTATGAGTAGACAGTTAGAAAGGAAAAAAGTGTGCAATTTCAATTTTCCAATATTTGCTATTATAGGGGGTGCCACACACTAAAATGTTCAATTTGCAAACAAATGAGAAACATCTCCTTTACAATGTGATTTAGGCTTGTAATTTGGTATATCGGCTAATCATTTAATAAAAAAACCCAAGATGATTACAGTTTTTCAAATATGTTCATTTAAGGAGGGTGCTATACAGAAAACCATTCGAAAGGTGGAATGATAGAAAAGGCATGCTTTGCAATAGGATAGACTTCAAATTTGGTTTGCAGGTAGATAGTTCAAAAGGAAGAAAGTGTGCAATTTCATATTTCCAATATTTGCTACTTTAGGAGGTGCCGTACACCAAAATATTCGATTTTCCAAAGAAATAAGACACTCTTCCTTTTAAATGTGATCGAGGCTTGATATTTGGTATATGAGCTAATCATTTAATAAAAATACCCAAGACAAATAGAGTTTTCAAAAATGTTCATTTAAGGGGTTTTTGCACAGAAAAACATTCGAAAGATGAGATGATAAAATAGCATGCTTTGGATGAGAGAGACTTTAATTTGGTGTATGGGTAGATAGTTTGATAGGAAGAAAGTATGCAATTTCATTTTTCCAATATTATCTTCTTTAGGGAGATTCTGCACACTAAAATTTTCGATTTGTCTAATAAATGTGAAACACGAATTATTAAAGAATTTACATTATCCGGGGGTTGTTTATTGTGAGACCATTGATTTTCAACGGGTATTCAGCTAGTAATTAGCTATTAATTTAAGATCATTAAAATAATAATTTAAAAAAAAATTTCTATGATACTAGCAGTCCTTACCTTATGTTCTTGAACCCAAGCATGTGTTCTAGAGCCAAGTCTATCCGGCCGCTCAAAAACATGAACTTCTGAAGAATGTGGTTTTGATTCCTGATATTAAAGTAAGTCTATATAATTATTTCATAAGTACAGATTTCACTTTAAAAGATCTAAATTGAATATACTTACATTATAAGGAGGTACTGAGTTAATGCATATATCTGGATGTTGATTTGATTCTTCTTGTACTGGAGGAGTTGGGGGCTCTCTATATGATGGTGGTCCTTGAGTAGGCTTTGGTGGAAGAGCAGGCTTCTTATCAATAATTACATTTGCTAAAAGTGAAGAATTTGGTTTATACACTTTCAAAGGAATCTGTCTTAAAGTACAATCAATACTACTTATAACAAGCTCCCACTACAAATAATCATTATAGTAATATTTAGAATGGTATTCTTAACACTGTAATACAAAGTATATTCTTAAAAGGACGGTTCACTGCCAAACTCTTTGGTGCTAGCGGGCACTGTTGGGCAACATGATAATTAGCTATATTTTACCATCATCATTCGTATTACTGACGTCGTAAATATAAAATGGAGCATTTCATGAATGCTGAAATGGCAAACTTCTATTTAGTATATAGACCTGTCAATGAAAATAGAAGAGCTGCTGTAAAATTTTACCATTTATGGTACAATCTTACAGCAGCTCTTCTATTTCCATTGCCAGTTCCATACGCTAGATGCATGCATGTCATCCATCTCAGTGTTTGGGAAATGCTCCATTTACATGTACAAAGTCTGCATTGTGAATGATAACAGCAAAAAATAGCCAATTTTTGCAGTGCCTAACAGTGACCTCTAGAACCAAAGGTTGACTATTGCAATGCCTGAAATTATGAAATTAAACACCAAACAATGTGAAAGATAGCATTCTGTATGTGATGAAAGAAAGTTAAAATAGTCTTTAATTTGTGACAGGCATTTTATCACAAGTTTTTTAAAATAAAAGTAAAGGGCATTTATTCTTAAAATATGTATTAAATTTGAAATACTTGGATGCAATCAATGGAATTTTGACTTTAGTCTCAAGTTCCCAATAGCATTGTCAAAGAAAATAAATGAGGGGGTCGGGGGTGGTAACCAAATGTTTTATTTCCCATTTCTCTAAGCTTCAATAGGTTTTTGCAGTTGAGGGGTATGACCGTCACCTCCGAAAGCTTCTATCGGGGTTGACGGTATGACCCCCCCCCCCCTTCATGACGTCACTGCAAATTCATCCTCTAGAGCAGAGTTTCCCAAACTTATTTTTCCATGGCCCGGTTATGTATATATTTGTCCTTCGTGACCCACTAAAATTTTTATTGTCTATACTGGTTTACAGGTAAAATAAAGCAGATTTGAATGCCCATACAGTTTTCATATTTATAATAATAAAAGCATTTGCCCTTACAAAAATGCAAATAAATCAAAGTAAAACCAAACAATTTATTAATGAGAAGTGTGATGCTGTTTCTTGTTAACTAGAAACTTCAGGTTTGGAGAAAAATATAACTTTACTTTTAGATCTAGTTCAACTGCCAATTGGTTTCCATATTTATTGTTTAGGAAAACTAGTGTTGAAAAGCGTGCTTCACGCTTATAGATTATGACAAAAGGCATTAGAAATTGTGTTGCTTGTATTGCTAAAACTTGGTACTCTTAATGACAAGACAGCCAAAAATCCATCAGTGGTAGTCTGTTGAAGATGTGCGAAACGGTGAAATGACGCGGACGGAGCGCGTCGTTCGCGCGTCTCGATTAATTGAATCATCCATTTAAAAGTCCCGATTCAACATTATTTACTCTTATTTTAAAGTTTGGTGAAAAAACGAAAACTCGAACTTCGCGTTTTGTTTTCGAGGGCTGTTTTAGGCGACCCGGCATTTTGCTTTCGTGGCTCGGTGCCGGGTTTTTATTTTTTTTATTCGATTCGAAATGTTGCAAGACGGATAACAGTATAAATTTTTTTATTCTTCAAGCTGTATTTCATGTTTTATTTGCAGTCAAAGTTCGCCTTTCTGACTGTCGCGGGAAAACGACCCATTTTGGCGCGCACGGAATGTGACGTCACAAGGCTCATCCGCGGCTCGCATCTTCGAGAATTGATGAATAAGTTTGGTTACATTCAGAAAGTTTTGATAATTATAATTGTTTCTCCCGTCCCAAACTGCCGAATGGTTATAAGTATTGTATTGCTCCAATGTGCCCGACTACTAGTTTTACATCACCAGATAAAATATTTATATCTGTGCCAAAAAATGATGTTTTTCGTAAAAAATAGTGTGAAGCGCAGGAAGCCAGATTGTAAATAAAATTCACCACGGTCATTAAAGAGTGTTCGTTACGTATGTTATGATAATAAATCAGTGAATGTATAATCCAATTTTCAAGGCCTTTTTATGAGAAGTTATTTCTTTATCATTTAATAAGCTTTGAAAATCCTTAAGAGTGCCCACTACTGGTTCGGCAATCTTTTTTAATCTTGGCTATTACGGATGAATTTAAAGCCAGATTCAAAGTGGATCATTGACTTTGTACTCGGTTTAGTGTGTGATGTTCGCAGTTAATTTGGAGAATATAAAAAATTCCGTGTTTGAAACGTTTTTTTTATACCAGTATACTACAGTGAACAATTGTAATTTAGTATTTTCATTAAATACATGTGATTTTGAAAAGTTATAAAATAGATTTTATTTAAAAAGTAAATCACACGTTTGAAACATTGCACAAAAGGAATAGAAATTAAATGGAAAATAATTTAAAATTGCTTCACCTATCCCGAATCATAAATGATTTACTGTTAATAATGGTTAATTATGGTTTTAAAATATAATATTATAAGAAACAATTAAAACTGCTTTTAATTTAAAAATAAATTATTAAATATTGTATTTAGAATCTTCATAAATTATATAAATATATGCATAAAAATATATATACATATAAACAGAAATACATAAATATTGTTTTTAATTCCCAGAAAAAATATACCGCTCAATCTAAACTTTCTGTTTAAATTTACTGTATAACAAACGTAACTATAAAAGGCTATTTGCACTCAAAAATTACGGAGCACATTACGAAAAAAAAAAAAAATCAGTGGTGGGTTGTTTAGTTCAATGGAACCGGTTTTGCGTAAATAATATTTTGTAAATTAAAACTTCAGTAAGATTCAATTTGTTCGATTTTTTTTTCTGACTCATTTGTTTCGTTTACAGGCTTTCAAAGTGCTACAAATTACTTGCCAAATGTTTATAGCTAGTTAGCACTTTTAGTTTTCGTCCCGATTTCATCTGGATACTCTGACTCTAGATATAAACTTTTTTTTATTAACTTGCTTTGCGGTATACACAGTCTGTTACAAAAGTATAAGACCACGAGACTTTTTGTTATTTAGATAATTAATGAAATATTTTTTTATTCAAAATCAAAACTACTTATGTCAGAACAAGTTTTAAATAAAATTTAGCAACTTACGTGTACGAAATTCATTTAGAAAAAAGATAACAGCAATATAACAAAAAAAGTGGCACAAATATCTGTTACAAAATTATACGACCACATGTGGAAAAAGAAAGTTTTAGCAAATTTAGTAAATTGTTGCTCCACCATTTTTCTAAATAACTTGAAACACACGATTTGGCATCGATTTAATTAAATTTTTAAGAACAGATTCCGGAATATTGTCCCATTTCTCCATAATGGCGACTTCCAATTCATGTTGATAACTGTCCGAGTTCATTGTTCCATCAACTCTTTGCAGATCGCATTTTCCTGCATATGAGAAAGCTCCCCACACCATAACGGAACGGCCTCCCATTTGCCTACTGAAGAACTCACGAAATTCTTGCCAGTAGTAGTTATGCCGTCGTAGTAGTTATTGGCATGCCAGTAGTAGTTATTGCCGTCCAGACAGTCTAAGTTAAATTTTTTCTCGTCCGAAAATATTATATTTTTTCATATAGAGTTCCAGGATATGATATTCTTTGCCCACTTCAAACGTGCGTCTTTATGATGTTTAAGAAGTCGTGGTTTGCTTCTTAGTTTCCGAAGTTTAACATCAACATTCGACTTCAAACTTCGTCACACAGTAACATAAGACACTTGTTTACTTGTCTGCTGTGCTATTTTCCGAGTGGACTGGTAGTTTTTTGTTGCAAGCTTGAAAATTTACCTATTATCACAAGTTGATAACTGTTTTTTGCGGCCAGATCTTTTCTGCTTTCCATACAATTCTCTTTTACTCAAAACGTTGTGAATAGCCGTTTAAGAACGATTAAGAATCTTACTTATTTCACGTTCCGACTTTCCTTTTCCGTTGTAGAACCAAACTTTTCGCACTTCTACTTCAGACAAATCACTTCTACGAGGCATTTTAATAATCTAAATCAAACAGTTCAATTTTGAATGTCTGCCTTTATTCCTTCTTTCCTAACTTTCCAGATGGTTTAGGTTACAGTTAAACTCAGAAGTTAAACAAAAATCGTTTGCATTATTAGAAAAACTAAAGTGGTCTTATATTTATGTAACACTGGGATTTCGAAAAATCGTTTGGTACGAAAAAGATATTCGATCGGTTTTATTTTTTCTAAACTAAATCAACACTGCAAAATTGTTTCGTTTCATACACCTTCTTTGAAATTCACATTCAATGTTGTCTTTGTTGAGAAAGGGTGGAATGTTGAGTGGTCTAATAATTTTGAAACAGACTGTATATTAAACTTAACAATATATCTGACGAGATTTTATATTCAAGTTAATTTATAAACTTGTCTGGCGGCACATAATTACGTACTTGATTATGTATATTTCCTTGTATTATGTTCAAATCTTACCAATCATTAAACATCTTTAGAATCCCCAAGTTTATTTAACCTTCTAATTTTTTTAAACAAAATAAAATATCTCGTGCTTGTGCACCCATATTTCACCAAGGAGTTAAGTAAAGACATTGAACTGCAACAATCGAGATATTTTAAATATTGGAGCTTTCCCAGTTATTGGAAAATCTAAGTTAAAAACTGAGCTATCGAAATTATAACCACTCGATCCAAAACCCAATTATATACACTTGCAAGAGCTACAAATTCTTGTTTATTGTTCATAATTAGCACTTTTAGTTTTTTTTTTTAGATATAAGCATTACAAACTTATAAAATGAAACACTTTCAATCTTCTTCAACTTGACAAGACGATTACTTGAAAACTAAGTAAAGTTCAATAAATTAGCTTTTTCTTAGATATTTTTGTCACTTACTATTTATATCTATCTTTTGAAGTTTGAGTAAAAGTAAGAAAAACAAGAAAGATCAATCATGCTTAAAGCATTGATTATGAAACACTTTCCAACTTCAATGCAATTTTATTTAAACATGTCTAAAATGCAATACATTCCTCGGTAATATTTTAAAACTTATCACAATACTACATTAATTTATTATATTTGAAACCTTAAACCTTCATCGAAAAAAATTAACTTCATTCAAATGACGGCATTAAAGTATAAATTGCCTGGTTTAAACATCTCTTAAATGTTATACATTCCTCGGTAATAATTTTAGAATTATCATAATACTACGATAATTTATTATATTTGAAAACTTCATCGAAAACAACTGAAATCCATTCAAATGACGTCATAAAAAAATAACACGCCTGGCTCTCTCTATAAAAGCAACATTTCATTCATAAATAATTCCCCCATTCATGTCATTCATCACAATACTATAACAATTTATTTTATTTAAAAATTAAGACCATTGAGCTGCAAGTAAGTAAGCTTTATGCGTAAAACTTCATCGAAAAATATCGTCCTTCTCTTTCTAAAATCAATGAATTCATATCAGCTAAGCAGACTCCATGGACTAAATGATTTTGTGTTAAAGAATTACAGCGATTCTAATACAACTCATTCTACATATTTTGCTGTTTACATTTTACATAGGTGAAAAATAGGCTTAATAGTAGAAATAATCAAATTTGGAAGAGCATTTAAACTGAAATATATTGTCATTGCGTTGTTTCAGTATGTAGATGCACAGAATTTAGGCAAAAATAAAGTAATTTTAGGACGGATACAACACTCAATATGAATTAAAAAGAACTTTAAAAATCACGATTTTGACACAAGATGGATGCCATATATCATTTTGAAGTGGGTCATGTGATCGTTTCATATCATGGACACGTGATCGCTTAATATAAGAGGTATTATTATTATTTTAATTTTTATTTAAAAAACAACTGAATATATTTCGCTGAATTTTTTTTTATATATTTTATGGAACAATTTGAATATTGCCTAAAATTTTCGAAGCAATTTGTGAATTTTAAATCTGCTTAAAAAATGCTTGAAAAATTAGGTCCCATAGGGCTCAATGTATTCCATTTTTTCAACCCGGGTTCAATCCAAAACTAATTGGGTGATATTATTCATTTATATTCCCATAGGTATATAACCATATAGGTATATAACCAAAAAGCGTATATAACCATAGGAGCCTTATACCCAATGATAGGAAACGGAAATCTAAGTTATCAAAATAAACTCCTAATTTATAAATCGGTCATCTGCCCGGGATGCTGTATGCAGCACCCGTATGGGGATATGCCTGTAAAACTACCATAGACTTATTAGAGACAAGACAAAACAAAACCCTAAGGATTATAAGGAAAGCCCCTAGATACTTAAGAAACTCGGTAATTAGGAAAGACTTCAAAATAAAAACTGTTAGAGCCCAAATCAAAAAGCTAGCGCTTAAATTCTACAAAAATCTGCCATCTGTCCCAAATGAACTATTATTTAATCTGCATGACTATGATCATCGCAAGGCTAAATCTCGTAAGAGACCCCGCTCGGTACTTAACTTTGATATTCGGTACTAGGAACGTCCCACCTTAATCAGTTGATATTAAAGAAAACTCGTGATCTTTGGTTTTCTACAAAATGTTTAAAATCCTAAACTGCTAAAATGCTAGGTTACCCTCAGATCTGCATCAACCCCCCCAAACTGCTTAAACTCTTAATGTGCAACAAACTGCCACACTAGGAGCTAGGACAAATAATAAAAACAGTAAATCAAAAACCTCGAACCTCCAACTATGGACCAATGAAATAATGTCACAGTATGAAGATAAGAACCACACCTAGAGATTGGAGATTAAAGGCGCTTCGCGCCTGGTGCTCTGTTCTGGACGAAACTCTATGAGATATTTAAATAAATAATTGTTTTAAGAGATTTTCGCTTGGGTATTTGGAATCAGAAAAAAATTCTCTTTAACTATGAATTGGTTTTAAGAGTTAAAAAAAAAAAGAAAAAAAAAAAATCGGAATTGTCCATTTTGGAAAAAAAAAAATCTGAAAAATTGAGAGCCTTTTCCTGGTTTGACTATACTAAAAATCAATGGGCCTCTGATGTTTACAGATTAAAATAATTGACCATGGAGAAATTTCATTCTATTATTTCAGTTTTTTCATAAATAAGATATTGCCACAGACTCGTCACAGATAGACAGGAACGCACATCATCGAAAAATGGTTGATTTGCATTAAGTAATATTCAAAACGTCAAAATGCGTCAAAATCAGACTGTCAGACTTTTGATCCCATCACAACAATTTCTATTTACATACAGATACACTATATATTGTAGAAAGAAAGTAAAAGAAAAACATATTTTATCATATCAATGGTTCGACAGTTCACATTGTGGGCCTTGGCCTTCCTCAGAAGATCCTTCCAAGCGCCCCCCCCCCCCCATACACACACACATACTTGGAGCAATGCTTATCCAATTTTTAATCTTTAACATTTAAAAAAAAAGTCCTTTTAAGCCCTTGTGCATGCAATTGATCTAGCTCAACTTCGGTCATTCTCTATGTCTTTTCTGATTGGTGTGGAAATTTCTTTGCGATTCGGTTGTTATTCATTCTTAGCAAATGTCCCACTCATTGAATTCTGTTAACTTTAATGTATTTGATTATGTCAGAATCTTTATATAATTTGCATAGTTCAAAGTTGTATCTTCTTCTCCAAATATCATTTTCCTGAATTCCACTAAAAATACTGAGAAAAAATTTTTGCTCAAGGATGCAGAGAGCTATTTCATCATATCCTGTGACAGTCCAGGTTTCTGAAACATAAATTTAAGTAGGTCTTATAAATACGTTATACAGGGTTTCTCGAAAAAATTGAAACGTGCTTTGATTCTTTACCTGTGGGCAATGTAAATTGCAAAATTGTTGAAAGTAAGGTAGAAAATAAGACTACGTTAATGAAATAGTCCTCCCATTCATTTTCAAAAAGTTACACTTTTTCAATTTTATACGACCCCCTTAGACAAATTTGGTCAATCAGAATTTTTTTATTTTTAATGCAACAAGATCATTGAAAAAAACCCGCATATCTGTATCTTTAAAATCAACTGAATTATGATAAAGGAAAAAATCTGACTTATGCCGCTTTTCCGTACCATGTGAAAAGCTGTTCCATCAGTGAAAATAGGGATCATAAACAAATTGACGATAGAAATTGTTTAGATCAAAAATACGTTAATATGTGTCAAATGTTTATCACAAATGCATCTAAATAAAGCATTACACAGACAGAGATCATATGACGCAATGGTACTCACTACGCGGTTGGGTATCCTATGTATTATCATCCAGTTTTATCTTTTTTGTAATATGTCACAAATTTACATTTCTAATTTGATATATGGTCCCCATTCACAATGTTCAATTAAATGTAACTCGCTCAATTTTAAAGATAATGAAATGGGGTTTCTTTTTAATGATCTTGTTGCATTAAAAATAAAAATTTTCTGATTGACCAAATTTATTTAAGGGGGTCGTATAAAAATTGAAAAAGTGTAACTTTTTGAAAAATAATGGGAAGACTATTTCATTAACGTAGTCTTATTTCCTACCTTACTTTCAACATTTTTGCAATTTACATTACCCACTTATCTCCAACAGGTAAAGAATTAAAGCGCGTTTCAATCTTTTTGGGACACCCTGTATAGTTGTGCTCACAATCAGGTGTGATTTGAAAGAAATGTTATAAACTCAATAACTCCTTGTCAGTTGATTATAACAGTGAGCCCCACAATAATACAAAAGTACTCCAAATACTATATTTCGAATTCAATTTTTAAATATTTTAAAATTAAATACGTAACTATATAGATGTATATGATCACCAGTATAACCACAAATTCTGCTAAACTAAAAAATCTTATTTCTGCACTATACAAAATGAGGTAAAAAGAATCTCAAAAGGTAATTTTTTATGCAAAATTTGGATGACATACTGGATATAATTTTATATCACTACTAAAAATTGAAAACTTCTGTCATGTCTACTGCTTGTGTATAGTTTCAGATCATTAGCTTCAATTTAATATAAAAACAACGTTATAAGCTAAATATTTGTGAAGATAAAATGGGGAAATACTTCCATGACTTGGATATGTTTTTATAAATTAATATCTGGTTCGTAGTGATGCGATAGCGTGTCTGAAGACAACCATATGAAATATATCATTCACATCGCTCTACACATTACAATTATGTTGCATTATTTACAATTCGGGATTTTTCACAATAAAACCCAAATTTAGGAATTTCTTTAAATGTGCCTTTAATAGTAAAATAGTCAATTACAAATATAACAAAAATTAAATTCATGTCAGCTTACTGTTTTCAGAAGAAAGACCAGTAGAAATTTGTACAGTGGTAGTGTCATCTTGCTGTGAATACATGGAACATGACTGTGGACTTCGATGAAAATTACTGTAACTGATATCTGAACTACCAGAAGCCTAAAAGTTAAAGAAAACAGCAAACATAAATAAAAAAAATCTTATTTCAAAATCATGGATAACAATTATGATAAGACATTTGAGAGACTGTTGGATAGACACATCAGATCTTTTGAAAAGTTTTTCTTTCTTTCAAACCAAACTATCTGACCTACCCAAAAGCGTAAGGTATCTGTTTGGATGGCCGGAACAGTGTCACCCAATTTAGACTGGAACCGAGTGGGGACGACATCCCCGAGTGGGGACCAGCGTACCCTACTTCCCCTACCACCAACCTCTCGGAAGGACGTTCAGACCCACAGATTTCACGTACCCGTACTTCATATGGACACAGGGATAGTTTGGGCAGTGACGGGATTCAAAATCGAGTCCTCTGAGTGCAACCCCTGTGTTCTAACCACTGGGCTATCCCACCTCAAACGATATCCTTTTCTTTCAACCCAGACCGCCTGAACTATTTGAAGGTTTAAAGTATCTGTTTGAACATCTAGGCCAGTGCCACCCAATTTAGATCAGAACCCAGTGGGGGCGACATCTACAGGGACCGTACCCTCCTCCCACTATTACCTACCTCTCGGAAGGACTTTCAGTTCCACATATTTAACGTGCATGTACTCCGCGTGAACACGGGGGCAGTTTGGGCAGAGTCGGGAATCGAACGCCAGTCCTACGAGTGCAATCCCCGTGCTTTAAACACTGCGATGTCACCCCCCCCCCCCAAATTGATTTTATTTCTTTCAACTCAGACCGACCGACCTTCCCGAAGGTGTAAGATATCCGTTTGGATAGCCGGGATAGTGCCACCCAATTTAGACAGGAACCCAGCGGGAGTGACATCCACAGGGACCGTACCCTATTTCTCTTACCACCAACATCTCGGAAGGACTTTCAGACCTACACATTTAACGTGTCCGGGTGAACACGGGGGCGGTTTAAGCGGAACCGGACTCATTGATTTTTTTTTTTCTTGTTCTTCGACCCAGATCGTCTATTACTTATAAAAACATCCATTATTTAATATAAATCCATTACTTATAAAAATTTATAATATCCATACTTATAAAATTTGTAGTTAGGCTTGTCTGACAATTTATTGAACAATATTTTTTCCAATAAATAAAAAAATAAAAGTGTAAAATTATAAAAGTATAATAAAAGTATAATGCTGTATAAAGTACTAATTTGATTCAACATTTTAGTTTAGAAATAAAGTGAGGATAATTTTATCTGTTTCCGTGGAACTGAGACAGCACATTCGAAAATATTTATTTTATTTATTTAATAAAACATTTATTTTATTACTTAATATAAATCCATTACTTAAAAATTTATAAGATCCATACTTATAACACCGATTCTTCCTATTTTTATTTCGACTCTGTGAGTCATGTTTACTATGTTTACTAATAAAGAATATTGAGAAATGATCCTTAATTTTGGAAAATGTAACTGAAATTCCAGTGCAGCAGAACGTACAGCGTTTCTCAATGCAAGGCATCCCAATCATTTGAATACGTTATTGCTGTTTATATGGGGAGCATTTAAAATAGATTCCCTAGTTTTCAGCGTTCTTTTCAGTTTTTTCTGTCGAACAAACACATTTTTACACTGAATTGGTTACGTTCTACAACTTTGTAATTGGCTTTTTTTTATCTCTAAACGGAAGCAAGACAGCATCCCCTCAAAGTTGTCTTGTCGTGTAGCGCCATAGGAGTTTCCTATGCAGCTGCATTAAAAAAAATAAAGACAACTCTTTTCGTTCTTGAGAAATTTCCCCTGATTCGAACGTTCTAAGACACCCTGTGGTACCCTTATAGGGCAGTCAAAATTACTTTGCACCCAGTGTTTCTTTCAGGCATACATCCGGGGACATTTTATGTTAACCTAGTTTTTATTTATGTGATAGCATTTAGATATATAGGGTAAATAGAAAACTTCCCCCCGGCAGTTTCATTCGCCCCCCCCCCCCCCGGGCAAAAAGTCCTGAAAGAAACTCTGTTTGCACCAGGTCCCAAATAGTGTTGCTGCGGCACTGCTTTCCCTGTGCATTATACTATTACGAAAGAAAACTAATAAAAAACTAAATCGAATTAAAAAAAAATAATATTTTGAAATTTTCTCAGGACTTTCCGAAAATAGTATCTCTGTACCAAGTTTCAGCTAAATATCACTTGCATTCTTTGCTACAGCGTGCACGGAAAAAAACAGTGCATTTTATTATTTTCCAGCTCCTTAGTCGATCCGCCCAGTCGTTTTTTTAAAAAAAAAATATCGCATTTTAAAAAGCTCTTGGTATGTCTTTGGTAACCCCACGTAGCAGCTTACACGCCCGCTACATGGGAAGATAAACTTACAAGACACATCAAGTTTGTTGAAATCTGAACGTTAGAAACGAAATAGCGCGTATAAATAGCTGCATCCGTCATCGCCCCCCCCCCCCCCTTCCTTTCAGTAGACCTTAGCATATAATAACCAGCTATCCGTAAAATAATCCCTCTATATTGAGAACCATGCTACCACCAAATTTCTTAGAACTTCAACATTGCACTCGAACGTCCTGTGGTGCGCGATCTAAATTAAAAAATCCTCTTCCAAGATGAAACCAAGAGGGAGAAAGGATGGGAAGTGATATCAATATCACACTTCCGACGACTACCTCTTGTTTGTCATATACAAGTTTCTTGAATGAAGTTCGGTGCGGAAAACATAAAAAAAAAGCCTTCGTGGACTTGTATTCTTTTATCTTTTTAAAAATTGATAAAAATCGCCCCCAATGAAGTCTGATACATATTTTTTTTAGAAAGGATGAAAACATTAATTTTGATTCTGGTGAAATTGGTGAACAGATTGTGTGTAGTTTCGCCGACATTCGCCGACATTGTGTGTAGTTTCGCCGACAACAAGTGGATGCTAATTTTTGGAACAAAATCATCTGCAACGATGAACATTTACCCGATATGCTATTCCATACATAACCCTATACTGTATACTATATGAATCAATAAAAAATTTACAATTTTTAATTATAAACCTGTGTTTTCTATCAAAATTACTTCTTGCGTGAATTTTGGGACACCCTTTATAAACATTGTCACTGGGAATTCAGTTCTCTCTAGATCAGCTGAGGACTTCTGGAGGAACTCGAAAAACAAAAACATGTTATACAGTTATTATATACCGGGTGTTTCATGAGGTGTTCCTAAGGAATATAAAATCAACTAATAAGGAACAAGGAACCTACGGAGTAACCCAATAATGAACAATGAAAATTTTACAAATTGGCATTATTTTTATTAGGGGGGAGGGGCGTATGAAAATGAAATTTTGCAGTTTTATGAAATTATCAGTTTTGGAAAGTACCCGGTACTTCTTACCGGTACCCTATAGTTACCCAGTGCCTTTTGATGAAAAATTCGCGGAGATATTCCAATTAATATTATTAGGTATTTTTCGTTGGGATTAGTAAAGAATAAATTACTCAAAAAATGGTAGCAAATGCTTTTAATAGCTCTTAAATGGTAGGAAATTTCAATTGATGGTTTTCCCGTTGTAAATAGTTTTGTAGATGGCCCACATTCTGAAGAGATTAACTATTCACACTTACAGTGTTTATTTCAGGACTTTGTGGCCGTGGGGGTGAATTAAATTTTAGGGGGGGGGGGGGGCAAGTTTTCTATTTTCCCTATATAAATGTATGTAAATGCTGTGTCACATAAAGGACCCTAACAGCATTTTTTTTCACAGTGACGTAAGATTTACGTCACACTGTGACTTTGGGACGTCACAGGACGTCTCGACAATGTCATATTGAGGTCACAGAGAAGTCATTTTGGTCATTTTCATGGTCGTTTGTGACGTCGCATATTAAATTGTTTGTGACGTCCCATTGTAATTGCCATTGCAATGTCGTCACATTGTTACGTGTTAATTAAATTGTGGAAACGTCACAGAATATAATCACAATGAAGTTACAAAGTTACTAATACGTTACGTCGCATAGAAGTCATAAATATGATGCCACATTGTGACCCAGGTGTCACGTGACTACAACGTCACTGTCACACATGTGACGATCTTTGCTGTGAGGGGAGGTATGCCTCAAAGAAACATTGCACACTTGCAGTTCAGGTAAAATGGAATATGTCAAGAATTGTTAAATTATCGATATCTTCAGCGAATTTATCATTAAAAGGTATCATGCAAATTTCTTTTGCTCTAATTAAGCACAGCACAAATTTTACTAATTGCCTTCTTTTTGATTGGCGAATCGTATAAAAAATGAAATCTTGCATTTTTATGAGATTATCATTTCCGTGGGTGCAACTATCATAGATAAATTCTCTTTTGTTTTCTGATTCTGTTCCATATTTCACTTTACCTCTATAGCCAACCGTTGACTTTATATTCTTCCCCGACACTCTGTGAAACACTCGGCAGATTAGACAAACCAAAGGAAAAGCCAAACATAAAAATGGGTTTATCATTTGCGTGTAAATGTGTAATTATTTTTCCGGTCAGAACGTTCATTTCCAGTGACTGAAAACGCACAAATCTGAAAACACTTCAAAATCTTTTACACATAGCTAGGAAAGTACCCCGAAGGTAAGGTGATAAGTTAAGAAATGTTTGTAACGAATTCCGCCCGTGGAAGTATCGAAAAGCATTAAGCCGTATCTCCCCGAGGTCGGAAGCATGTCCTTAAAGTCTAACAGTTCAAAGACCTGTGCATTCATTCATAAAATCACATTCGTTCATGGATATATAGAAGAATTATCGATATTCAGAATCAATGAAATCTACAGTTACCCTACTTCATTTATTTTAATAACGAACGAAATTCAAACACATCCGAAAATATTCCAACACAGGAGACCTCTCAAATCCGGCAAAATGTATTCAGGGTGCCTGCCCACATTCAGTTTTAAACTTCCTTGACTTTTACATGTTTTCCATACAAATCTAAATATATTTTCAGTCACTAATTTCAGTAAACAGCACATTATAAAATATTGAAACTTGTATTATCGAAAAGTTTTAAGACCATAAAATTAAACTATACTATTTAACTTGAAGATACTGTAAATTACCTGACTAAAAATTTCTTAAAGGATACTATATTAAGAAATCAATGGAAGTCTGTAAGATATAAGTTTGTTAGGGAAAACAGAACAACAATCCATAGGAAAAATTAAAAGAATATTAGAATGAATTACAATGGATTGCAAAGGATAGAAGGCAAAGAAATTGCAAAATCCCCAGGAGGTGATTCCGCCTATTGAAACAATTTTTTTCATTAAATAACCTTGTTACTTTGAACAAAAAGGTTATTTTGCACCCCCAAAGTACTAGAAGATAAACTATGAATAATAACGAAAAGAATGAAAGATATTTTTTTCCAAAATGGAAGAATGAAATGTTGCTACTGATCACATGTGCATAAATGGATAGCTATATCTTAATCTTCTACTGTTGCCATTCATGGAGTTAAAAACCAGTGTTGCTATACATAAAGAATAAAATATAAAAACGGTGTTGCCATCCATGAAAATAAAAACAGTGCTGCCAATCAAGAGTAAAGTAGGAAAAGCGTAAGTTAGACAACATTACAGTTTTTACAGTACTTAGTGGCGTAGAATAGCTTTTTTTGTTTAAAGTAACAAGGTTATTCAAAGAAAAGTACTATTAGAAGCTATATTTTGTATACGCCTCCTGATGATTTTACAGTTTCATTATCTTATATCCAGTGTTATTATCTTTTTTAATTAGTTTTAATTCATACAGATTGTTTTGTTTACCCCGTTTAATTTTCATTTTACTGACTTGCATTCCCTTGATTTATAACTAGAAATCAATTGATTTTTTTTTCTTTCGGGGGGGGGGGGGGGGGTTTGCTATGTCGCATCTAGCTCTACTTTAAATCTTTTAGCCAAGAAACACTTTCCAACTTCAAGGCAATTTTATTTAAACATCTCTAAAATGCGATACATCCCTCGGTAATATTTTTAAAATTATCACAATACTACATTAATTTATTATACTTAAAAACTTGCCTTAAAAACTTGCTTTTTTTTCGAACTTCATCGAAAAAAAATGAATTTCATTCAAATGACGGCATTGAAATATAAATTGCTTGGTTTAAACATCTCTAAAATGCGATACATTCCTCGGTAATATTTTTAAAATTATAATGCTACAATAATTTATTATATTTGAAAACTTCATCGAAAACACAGGAACTTTATTCAAATGACATCATCGAAATATAAATCGCCAGGCTCTTTATATAAAAACAGCATTTCATTCATAAACTTTTTTCCATTCCTTTCATTCATCACAATACTATAATAATTTATTTTATTTAAAAACTTAAAACCATGGGGGTACAAGTAATTTAACTCTATGCTTAAAACTTCATCGAAAAAAATCGTTTGCTTCTCTGTGTAAAATCAATGAATGTTTCATTCATATCAGCTATATTGCAGACTCCATGAGCTAAATAATTAAAGAAATGCAGCAATTCTTATACAACTCATTCTACATCTTTTATGTGTTTACATACTCCATAAGTGAAAATTAGGCTTCGTTGTAGAAATAATCAAAGTTTGATGATCATATAAACTCAAATATATTGTAATTGCGTTATTTCAGTATGTAGACGCACAGAATTTAAGTAAAAATAAAGCGGTTTTAGGACGGATATAACACTAAATATGAATTAAAAAGAACTTTAAAAATCACGATTTGGGCAGAAGATGGTTGCCATATTTTATTTTGAAGTGGGCCACGTGATCTCTGCATATAAAGGGTTGTTGTTGAAACCCAGACCGTCCGACCTCTGCATATAAAGGGTGTAATAATTATTTTAATTTTTATTTAAAAACTACTAATATATTTTGTTGAAATTTTTTTTATATATTTTATGGGATAATTTGAGTATTTCCTAAAACTTTCGAAACAATTTGTGAATTTTAAATTTGCTTAAAAAATGTTTGAAAAATTAGGTCCCATAGGGTTCAATGTATTTCATTTTTTCATCCCGGGTTCAATCCAAAACTAATTGGATGATATTATTCAAAATTATATAAAACAACTTCTTATATTACATATAAAACAAACATTTAGTTAATGCATTTGAGCATACATAATCTTTTGACGATTTTTGAGGGCCATTTCGTGCAAAAAAAGATTATTTTTTTCCGCTTTGTACCAAAATCCAATCAGCACCAGGGTAACCCATATGTGACTCATCCACCAAATTTTGTGAAATTTGGTCAATTAGTTTTCAGTTACAGTGGATATAAACAATTTTTACAGGCCATTTCGCAAGGAGAAAAAAAAAAAAAAAGCCTCAGGTTCTTTTATCCCGAATTATAGAAAAATCTAATCAGCACCAGGGTCATCCACAAGTGACTTAACTATAAAATGTTATGAAATACGGTCAATTAGTTTCTGAGTTAGAGTGGATACATGTATTGCACACACACACACACACACACACGTCAGCTAGAAATAGTCTTTTCGTGTTCTAGAGGTCTCAAAACGTGTAGATACGTCGAAAAGTCGAGTTGCGATTTTTGACACGAGTCTAATACTTTCCCTCTACATTACCATGTATTGCAGGGAAAATAAAAAGATTACAATAGCACATTTCTGCCAAAATTTTTGGAAAATTAAAGATTTTCTTTTCCTCTGACTTTTCTTCTTAAATTAAAAAATTTTCTAACTATTCTCTGACTTTTTCAGGTCCTCCAGATTTTCTAGATCGCCAAACAAAATTCCATTTACTTATTATTGTTTCACTTTTGTTTTCCAGAAAAAAATTTAGCACAACCAACAAAAATGTCTTGCGTACAACTTGGAAAACAAGACTATTTTTAATAAAGTTGTCACATATTTTATTTTGTTTCTAATTAAAAGGAAAAAAATGAACACAATAGTGATAAATATTAGGAAATACGATTAACAATATGATTAATTAACATTATTATTGATTAACAAAATTATTTAATGCAATCCTCGTGCTTGTTTGAGACACAAATTAGTCCTTTTATGTCTCGCTCTATTTTACTTAATTTTAAACTTAAATTTGTCTGTAAATCAAGTTTCGTTCGATATTTGTATTTTAAGTACAGCATCGAAGAATCTCCTGCTTCACACAAGTACGTTCAACAAATAGGCACTAAAAATATAATTGTTTTATATTAAAATGCCTTTAAAATATTTCTTTTGCTTAATCTAGAAATTGACAAAAGAGTTGCTTTTAAAATCATCCAATAAATTTTTGTCACGTGAAATATGAGTTACTTTTTTCCGTCAAAAGAAAGGTATTCGGCTGATGCATTGTAAACAAATATTATTAAAAATGGGCACTACATTTGGATGATAAAATTTTTATATTGTATATATGGCACAAATTATCCACTTACCATCAGTCATCTTCTCCCATACCACCAGCGGCGCCGACTTCGTGGGTTTCAGACACATTTTGAACCCCTAATAATTTTGTTGTGGGTTCCAAGAATCCCTAATGATTTTGTGCATATTTAGTGCAGAAAATATACGGATATATGTACACATTTTGTTTTTTGTTATTGATTCTTCAAGTTTTTCATTATTTATTCCCTGTTCACGATATATAAAGTCGCGTGTATAGAAATTTCCTCCTCAAACTGTTTATTGCATTCTGGATACAATATTTTAACTCAGAAACGATTTAAAGAGAAATTTGTTGACATTTTTAACATTCGTAAAGATATCTAAAATTAAAATTTACATCTTTTGTTATTTTTATAAAGATAAGTGAGTTGGAAATTCACACAGTATCTGTATACTTCATTATAATAATGTTGCGCCTACAAAAGCGTAATAAATGGAATAAATAATTATAAAAGAAAAATATTTTTCTGTTCTTAACTGTAATTTGCTTCATTTCCGAATTTCAGACGTTTTATTGCGCCAGATAACCTGACTGAATGAAATTTGAATTAGACTTCAATCCTTTGAAAAATACATGGGTCATTCGAATTAAAATTTCCGGAATCCCAATAATTTTTCAACTTGGCGCCTATGACCACCAGTGGTGCACGTACCACTGGTTGAGAATTTGGTTGTAAGATACTCGTATACTTCCTTAAAAGAGCATGCAGGGAAGGCTACTTTACGAGTTGAAAATTTTAACAGCAGAGTCCACTTATAACAAGTTTGGATATAACGAAGCAAAAGTTATTATGAAGACTGCTATTTACGAGGATCTCTTTGGATCTGCCAGTCAAATATAAGCCATGTTAAATGGATCGGTTATTGCGAGCAATTAAAGCGTGCGATACCGGTTATTACGAAGTTTTCTCTTCTAGGCACGTATTACGTATAAATCATAAGCTATAACTTAGGGCCGTTGCATACCAAGGGGGCTACACACGACAAACACAAAACAAACAAAATAAATAACAAAACTTGTTTAGTAGCGGACACCATTAAGCTTACACGTATATAAAATAGTAAATTTTACAGATTTATGGAATATATGAGGGTATGGGGTTAAATATACAGAACCTTAACAGCTCAGGCATTTGGAGACTTATGCTTAGGGTCCCTGAATTTAAGGAGGCCTTAAAACGGACTATATGTATTCAAATGTGTACATCTGAAGTGTTTGAATTGAGCTTTATCCCACGGTTACTCACTTATTTAAGGCTGTCCCTGAGGGCCTACATGCTATTCTCAATGTTACAGGTATGCATTCTTTCATTTTCCATTTTTGTGATCATCCATTTGACGAAACAGTATATATATTTTGAAACTGGAGAATACAAAGCTGTCCGTTAAATACAGATGTCCTTATGAAGGTATTTATTTTTCAAATTATAGGTGTAGGCAGGAGGGTCTCCCCCGTTAAAGGGAAGAATTACATTTATTTTCTCCAGGGAACATATTGGGAAAAGAAAGCAATTTAACATGAAGCCCTTTCTAAGATGCTAGGTACGCCTATAATTTGATTTATAACCAGTTATGCGCAGTAGATAATAGAGCCATTCGTGCGTAACAACGGAATTACGGCAGGTTAGGTTCTGAAGCGTATCCATAAGTCGAAAATGTCCGTACATTGAAACAATTTTTTTTTTACGTAATGCACTTGTGTTTCTTCCAGGACTTTTTGGCCGAGGGAGGGAAAAGTTTTCTATTTGCCCTATATAAATATATCTGAAAACAATGTGTTACATAAATAGAAACTAGGTTAACATAAAATATCTCCGGTATGTGTGTGGGGGGGGGGGGGGCATCAATGTCATGCACAGCTAATGTAAATAAATAATTTGAATGCAAAATAAAGACTGTAGGTTTTGCGTACATAATTATGTAATTTAGTAATTCAGCTTAGCAATAACGTTACGCCTTTTCTCACCACCAACCGTTTTCAATAGATTCTTTTCAATTTAAGCACACACAAAAAAAAATACTAACATAAAGTTATAAACCATTTGACATTAAATTAGACTTTTGGCTACATACTGAGAATAACACTAGAGAAATGAGCACTGAGAGATGCTCACTTTTCTGGCTACCATCGTTGCGATCTCTCGTAAACAGGGGATGTTATTTTATGACCACCCTGTATAGATATACTAACTGCGGGCACTAAATATAATAACCAGCAAATTTCGAGACCTACGACCGTCCAAGTACACCACGGCCATGCATTGGACATAGGAACCGGCGGACATCAACTCCCACCGACCTTCTCATCCGCTTTTAATATCCGCAGACACATGCGAGCCCCTATACACTTCTCCAATTTAATATTACTATTTCTTATACGACTCTCTGTCAAACCATACACACTTATGCCAACACCTAATATAACGCAATTAATTTACGCTCCCCTAGACCCCCTATCAAACCAATTTATCAAGTTTAATATACCTCAACCTTTTTATCTCAAGTTTTCAATTTCATATTATGGAAGAAATGGAACTAACTCTCTCTAACTTTATGGGCCATGCAATTCAGCTTCAACCAATCTATAAATAAACAAAGTTTGCATTGATTGCATTGCTTAAAACGTCGATTTTTAATGAAACAGGAAGCAAGTCTCTCTAACTCTGTTTTAACTGTTCATATTCTGAAATTTTAAACTGGGGTGACCTCTCACTAATTAACTTTCTTATTCAGCTGAATCATGGAGATGGTCTCACCTCTAACTCATGAGCTGAATACAGTTTTCTTTCATTTATTCAGCATTAAAGTCTCATGACAATGTAATTGCATTATGTTGTTGCAAAGCCTTCAGCCTGAGATTATAAACACAAAAATAGCAAAAGGGGCTAAGATTTGAGAGGCTATTTCTCCATATCAAAGGGCTCATTTGAAAAACAGATTTCAGATTTGGATTCAGCATAGTCGAATTAGCATACATGAGTTTTTTCAGCCTTCGAGATCGCATTTGGTACTATGACATACTAACATTGAGCTTTTAGAGAGGTGACAAGTTTTTAGCAAGTTTTGCGTCCGCGCAGAGTTCGCAGAAGTCGGAAAGCTACAAAATTGGGTCGAAGTTCAGCGTGAGCTGGTCAAGTGGGCCCATTGCAAAGTAAAAAATACAACGTGAAAATTGAGCAAGAGTAGCTAAGATAGATGAAAACGTAGATTTAAAAAATGGGGCCAACCCTTTCATTGATGGTACTATGGTATTAATAAGAAATTAAATTGATTCAATTTAATAAATTTTTTTAGAGCTTTGAGACTTTAATTTAAATATAAAACTGGGATTGCAGATAACTTGATGCATAAATTTTGATCTTTTTATTATCTGACATTCGAAGACACAGAGAAATATGAGAAAAGGTATAAAATACATAAAGCTGGTAATTCATCTAGTGGAAAATAAATATAGCATTTTTAAATTTCTTTTGTTCGACACTTCGGAAATGAGGAAATTTAAAACCGAAAAATATGGAAATTTGATAAGAAAAGTAGTTATAATATATATATATATACACACACATGTATATATATATATATACATATATACACACACACATGTATATATATATACATATATACACACACACATGTATATATATATATATACATATATACACACAAACATATATATATATATATATACATATATACACACAAACACACACACATATATATATATATATATATATATATATATATATATATATATATATATATATATATATATATATATATATATATATATATATAATTGAAGAATTTTAATTTACTTGTATTATATATACCTGAGATTGATCATTTATTGAAAAGTTCTCTGTAGCAAAAATGAACAAGAAAGATCAATCATGCTTAAAGCATTGATTATGAAACACTTTCCAACTTCAATGCAATTTTATTTAAAAAAGTCGAAAATGCAATACATTCCTCGGTAATATTTTAAAACTTATCACAATACTACATTGATTTATTATATTTGAAAACTTAAACCTTCATTGAAAAAAATGAACTTCATTCAAATGACGGCATTGAAATATAAATTGCCTGGTTTAAATATCTCTAAAATGCAATACATTCCACGGTAATATTTTTAAAACTATCATAATACTACGATAATTTATTATATTTGAAAACTTCATCGAAAACAACTGAAATAAATTCAAATGACGGCATAGAAAAAATAACACGCCTGGATCTCTATAAAAGCAGGATTTCATTGATAACTTTCTCCTATTCATTTCATTCATCACAATACTATAATAATTTATTTTATTTAAAAATTAAGACCATGGAGCTATAAGTAATTTAACTCTATGCTTAAAACTTCATCGCAAAAAATCGTCCTTCTCTCGGTAAAGTCAATGAATATTTCTTTCATATCAGCTATGCAGACTCCATGAGCTAAATTCTTTTGCATTAAAAAAATACAGCAATTCCTATACAACTCATCCTACATATTTTGCTGTTTACATTTCACATAAGTGAAAAATAGGCTTCGTTAGAGAAATAATCAAAGTTGGATGCTCATTTAATCTCAAATATATTGTCATTGCGTTGTTTCAGTATGTAGATGCACAGAATTTAAGCGAAAATAAAGAGGTTTTACGACGAATACAACACTCAATATGAATTAAAAAGAACTTTAAAAATGACGATTTTGAGACAAGATGGATGCCGTATTATATTTTGAAGTTGGTCACGTGATCGTTTCATATCATGGTCACGTGATCGCTTCATGTAGGAGGTGTAATTATTATTTTAATTTTTATTTAAAAAACTACTGAATATATTTCGCTGAATTTTTTTTATATATTTTATGGAACAATTTGAATATTACCTAAAATTTTCGAAGCAATTTGTGAAATTTAAATCCGCTTAAAAAATGTTTGAAAAATTTGGTCCCATTGGGTTCAATGTATTACATTTTTTCAACCCGGGTTCAATCCAAAACTAATTGGGTGATATTATTTATTTATATTCCCATAGGTCCTACAGACCGTCTGAACAACATACTAAAATTTCATTTTGATTAAGTCATTTTTACGGCAGTTATCGTGCTAACGGACAGACAGACAGACAGACAGAATGAACAAAGTCATAAACACTTTTCAACTTTGTTGTAAAGTGCTAAAAATGAAAATCCCAGAAAGAGCATTTCTGTGATCGTGGACGTTCTCGAAGAACAACCATGGCACAGAAATACTACTGGGAGCTGCATTTCTGTTTACATACTGTAAAAATTATTACAGAAATTATGCAGATGGCCCGACACAGTAAAAGAATTATAAGATTTGCGATAAATATATTAAAATTGATTAAAATACTTAATATGGAAGATGAGAAAATAAACATGAAAGATCGATCATGCATAAAGCATTGATAATGAAACTCTTTTCAACTCTAATTTTATTTATACATCTCTAAAATGCGATACATTCAGCGGTAATATTTTTAAAATTATCACAATACTGCAATAATTAATTATATTTGAAAATTTAAATCTTCATCGAAAATAAAACGAACTTGATTCAAATGACGTCATCGAAATATAAATCGCCCGGCTCTGTGTTGTTGTTGTTGAAACCCAGACCGTCCGACCTACCAGATAGGTGTAAGGCAACTACTTGGACGGTCGGGAAGTGCCACCCAATTTAGACCGGAACCCAGTGGGGAGGCATCCACAGGGACCGTACCCTCCTTCCCCTACCACCAACCTCTCGGAAGGACTTTCGGACCCACATGTGTAACGTGATCGTACTCCGCATGAACACGGCGGCAGTTTTGGCAGTGGCTGGAATCGAACCAGGGCCTACCGAGTGCAACTCCAGCGCGCTAACCAATGGGCTACCGCGCCCCTTCGGCTCTGTGTGTAAAAGCAGTAAATATTTCATTCATACATTTTTATTTCATTCATCACAGTACTACAATAATTTATTCTACTTGAAAACTTAAAAACATGGAGGTAAAAGTAATTTAACTCTAAAATAACTAGTAATTTAACTCTGCATAAAACTTCATCGAAAAAGTCTGCCATTAAATTGTCTGCTTCTCTATGTAAAGTCAATGAATGTTTCATTCATATCATCTATATTGCAGACTCCAGAACAAAATAAGTTTGCGTCAAAGAAATTCAGCAATTCTTATACAACTCATCCTACAGCCTAATCTGTTTACATTCTCCATAAGGGAAAATTAGGTTTCGTTGTCGAAATAATCAAAGTTTGATGATCAATTAAACTCAAATATTATAATTGTGTTATTTCAGAATACTGATGCACAGAAATTAAGCAAAAATAAAGCGGTTTTAGGACGGATACAACACTAAATATAAATTAAGAAGAATTTTAAAAATCATAATTTTGAAACAATATGGATGCCATATTTTATTTTGTTGATCACGTAATCTCTTCATTATCTCTTCGTTATTAAGTTGATCACGTGATCTCTTCATATAATGGTCACGTGATCTCTTCATATAAAGGGTGTAATAATTATTTTCATTTTTATTTAAAAAACTACTAAATATATTTTGCTGAAATTTTTTTTATATATTTTATGGGATAATTTGAATATTTTCTAAAACTTTCGAAGCAATTTAGGAATTTTAAATTTGCTTAAAAACTGTTTGAAAAATTAGATCCTATAGGGTTCGATGTATTTCATTTTTTCAACCCGGGTTCAGTCCAAAACTAATTGGGTGATATTATTCATTTATATTCTCATAGGTTCCACAGACCATCTGAACAACATACTAAAATTTCATTTTGATACAGTCATTTTTACGGCAGTTGTGCTAACGGACAGGCAGACAGAATGAACAAAATCATAAACACTTTTAACTATGTTGTAAAGTGTTAATAAAATAGAGCACAATTGCAAAAAATCATCAAAATAAAACAAATACCTGTTTAAAAAAATCTTGTCATCAAGAAAATCTTTGCCGCTTTGCAGTGGCGTAGGCAGGGGTGTTTGTGGTCTCTCCCCCCCCCCCCCCCCCCAGATTAGTAAAAAAATACATTAGTGCTCCTTGGGGGGTCCATATTGGGATACGAAGTTCAGCATTGTAAACCGTTTTATTCGGTCAAAACCCCTCTACCCCCCCCCCCCCCTTCCTCTTTCTGAGATCCTAGCTATGCTTATGCCATTTTGAACACCCTTCTTTTGGATGTTGTATCTACGACCCTGGGCAGTAAGTACTCAAAGTGTACGTAATACGGAAGCAAATACCGTAATTTTGGGGAATAGTTTTATTGCAAAGTGTGCGTGTTGTAAGTTGGAGGTAGGGTTGCATAGAAACCTCAAAAAACTATCAAAATATATCTTCACTGAATAAATTCACGTAAAATAAGTCTTTAATTTATTTTTCACGTAATAAAATAAAATACAAAATTTCAGGGTGACACTTCATGAATTATTGTGAGCACACTTTACTAGACATACGGACGTGTACACACACATAGGCACCACTTCAAAACTTTTAAAATATGAACATTTTTTTTTTTTTTACTATCATCATGAACTAGAAAAATTTCAGCAACTTAAATTACGTTTAGAAAAATTTCAGCAACTTAAATTACGTTAAAATAAGCTCATATTCAAAATTTAACAATTTAAAAAATATATCAATCTGTATATTTGCTTATCATAAAAATTAATATAAAATAGTATTTTAAAAAAAAATAATAATAACAAAATTATATTTTTTATCAGTTTCTGTTTGCAAGTTATGTAAAATTTTTTAAAAAGTAGTTTTATCAAGTTGACAACAGGTCTGTTATGCTGGTAAATATTATGCATTTGATTATGCTAATATGATATATTAATTCCCTTTACAGCCATATTCAACCATAGAGCCAACAGTTCAAATTTATTTACCCGCATTGACTATAAAGTCTCAACATTGTTACGAGAATTATATTTATCCATCAGAAATAATGCTAAATCTTAAATTTCGAATAATTCGTGTCTTAATTATGGTCTTTGGGGTGGGGTGGGGGCTGGGATACGACTGACACCCAGGATATTCCAGCTATAATTTACCGTGCCGAATTATATTTTTCGTCATTAGAACAAACATCTATGAACATTTTGTCTCCTTAAGAAATATTTTTGCCTCCATCCCTAAGGAATTCTTGAAATGGTACCCCGAATCATGTAAGTTACTAAAAATATTACATCTTTCTAGATTTTACAAAATGTATCCCCACATAAAATTTTATGACCGTACGATTATTCATTCGTTCTTGAGATATGTGCCCGACTCATGCACAGACACTGGCTATACGACCTCGACTCACGCACAGACACTGACTATAATCGCGACTCACGCACAGACATATTTCAAATTGGCAGTTGAAAGTTACATAAGTCTTTTAACATAACATAAGTAACAATGTCTTAAAAGAAATAATAACATACTTTGTTACATGCAATATACCGTGTGATTTCGAAGAGTATACGAAAGATATATAAAATCAGTGGTTGATAGTAGAAGTAAGATGAAATATGATAAACAGTCAGTAAACAGTGGAGAATTTAGAAATTACAGTTGCACTTACTGGAACTGATAATTCCATAAAAATACAAAATTTAATTTTTATACTCCTCCCTCCTCTCTCTAATCAGAAATATGACAATTAGTAAAATTTACGCCGCACTTTTAGGGCGAAAGAAATTTCCACCATGCATTTTAGGGCGCGGTAGCCCAGTGGTTAGCGCGCGGGAATTGCACTCGGTAAGCCTGAGTTCGATTTCCGCCACTGCCAAAACTGCCGCCGTGTTCACGCGGAGTACGACCACGTTAAACATGTGGGTCCGTACGTCCTTCCGAGAGGTTGGTGGTAGGAGAAGGAGGGTACGGTCCCTGTGGATGCCTCCCCCACTGGGTTACGGTTTAAATTGGGTGGCACTTCCCGGCCGTCCAAACAGTTACCTTACATCTTTCTGGTAGGTCGGACGGTCTGGGTCTCAACAACAACACCATGCATTTTGATGAAAAGTTCGCTGAGATACGGATAATTAAAATTCTCGATTTATTTCATTTTACCCGAACTGCAAGTGTGAATAGTTAATTTCTTCTGAAAGTAAAAATGGGGTACATCTACAAATCGCTTTAAAACAGGAAAACTGCCCATTGAAATTTGCTACCATTTAATTTTGATTTATTTACTAGTTGCTGGTCCCTTGCAACGAAAAATATCTAATCACAATAATTGGAATGTTGCAGCAAATTTTTCATCGAAAAATACAGGGTAATTTTTTCATTCTAAGAACGGCGCAAATATTATTAATTGACAGTAGTTTAATTGATGGGGGTGGGGGAGAGCATAAAAATTAAATTTCACATTTTTCTGAATTTATCAGTTTAGGAAGTGCAGCTGAATTCTCATCTGTTTGCTGATTATTTTTGATATTTCATTTTACCTCTACGAATAACCGTTAATTTTACATTCCTTTCGAGACTCTTCGTGAAACATCCAGTGCTATACTATACAGTGACTGTGGTTTCATTAATATATTTTAATGAACTATCCCACATTTCTCTATCCCCCAGTGGCAGAGCAGAGTTACCCATAAGGGTGCACGGACACCACTAAAAGTAAGGGCCCGGGATCGGATCGCCAATATATTCTTTTGGGGGCTGCAGAAGACATAAAAAAATTCACAAAAAATGGGAAAATCAAATTTGAAGGGGGCCTGTCATAAATGTTTGTAGGGGGCACAATTTCTATGGGTGGACTTGCAGTCCCCGCAATTGGGGGGGGGGGGGGGGAGAGTGCAGGAGGTTTGGAGCGATTTTGGGGCGCAATGCTAAGAGGGATATACATAGGCGTTAGTTAACACTTTGCTGACCTGTCACGAGTATACTCGTATTTTCATGTCACCATATTTCAGAAACAACAGTTACTAGTAGGAAAAAATATCCCTCTACAGTATGTAGAATATGCTCTTCCAAAAGAAAGCTCAGCGAAACTCGATATGTTTGCAAAACTTGTTGTGTACCACTGCACGTAGGTAAATGCCTGAAGTATACCATACCCGAAAAAATTATTAAATTCATGTAGTAAGCTTCATTTTAACGCATGCTGTGACAATAAAGTTTATTGAAGCTTATTTAGATGTTTTCATTTTATTAACACTTTACAACAAAGTTGAAAAGTGTTTATGACTTTGTTCATTCTGTCTGTCTGTCTGTCTGTCCGTTAGCACGATAACTGCCGTAAAAATGAGTTTATCAAAATGAAATTTTAGTATGTTGTTCAGACGGTCTGTAGGACCTATGGGAATATAAATAAATAATATCACCCAATTAGTTTTTTATTGAACCCGGGTTGAAAAAATGAAATACATTGAACCCTATGAGACCTAATTTTTCAAACATTTTTTAAGTAAATTTAAAATTCACGAATTGCTTCGAAATTTTTAGGAAATATTCACATTATCCCATAGAATATATAAAAAAAAAATTCAGTAAAATATGTTAAGTAGTTTTTTAATTAAAAAAATTATTTTATATAGGGAAAAAAACAAATTCAATTAAATTCTGACTTTGGGATATCTTCCAGAAAGAAAAGAGAGAGATATTATATAATAAATATCTCTCCATTTGTTTAAACGTTCACATTCTCAGTTAGGCAGTCGTGATTTTGTGAAGCTGCTGCTTTTTGATTGTGGTGACTTTCTTTGCTTAAGTTTGGCGTGTTATATCTAGTTACGATAGAACACGTCGGGCTAAGCAATTACAGCTTTGTTGTGTACGGATTTCTCGCCATTTTGGATTCGTGCTTTTTCAATTTTGGAGTGCCACGTGTGTTTTTCCCACGTGGTAGTGCTATTGCTTTGATCGTTTCTACGCTGACGACATGGATTTGGATGCATTCGATACGGAAGCTACTCGCGGACTTGCTGGTGAGCTAGACGAAGATGGACTGCGGCCTCTCAGGGATGCCATGATTGAATATTGTGATACTCTGCCCAAGGATGGATTGATGCCCGCTTGGAAGGAAGAAGTGAAAAACGCTGTGAACTTTTGTGCACTGGCAATCTACACTCTGACGCTACACATCAGGGAGCTACTGACGAATGGACTACTCGGACGGGACGAGGACCAAGTCTCCAAGATTCTGGGTTCGTTTCTTTCTGTAAATTCTTTTTTGTTGGTCCAGAATTTGGATAGGTTTTATGCTAGTAATTTAAATGAGATTTATAACTGTGAAGGAAGTAATTCTAGTGATGTAATTAAATGTAAAATGATAGAACTAGGCTTAATTAAAGAAATTAAAGATGAAGATAAACTTAAACCTGTTGAAAATCCAAATAAAAAGAGGAGGATAGAGGGGCAATCTACTATGGATGCTCCTACTAAAAACCAGAATGGAGAATTAAACTTAAAATCTAATGACAAGGATAACATGGATTGTAGTGAAAAAATTGATAAAGATGTAAATGATAATGTTAAAACTAAGAGTTATGCTGAAATTGTCGCGCAACCTATAGTGTTCAAAAGTGCACCAAAACCAAAAACGGTTCAAAATAGTGACAGGCAAAATAGTGTAGTGGTTGAGAAAAAAGACCCAAAAGCGGAATGTTTTTTCATCAAGTTTAATGACAATTACCAGGCTCTCCTTAAAAAATTAAATGAAATCTCAGGTAATAAAGTATCTGGCAAGCTCACAGGAGACATGCTAAAATTGATTCCAAATGACGCTGACGCCTATAGGGTTGTACAACGCCATTTATCTAGTGAGAAAATCCCCTTCCACAGTTTAAACTTAAAGACGGAAAGGCCCAAAAAGGTAGTTTTGAAGGGGCTACCAACAAACTATAACATTGAGGAAATAAAAATCACTCTAACATCCGAAGGATTAGATGTAGTCCGGGTTTCTCAACTGAGAAACACAAAAACGAGATTGTCCCTGCCGATCTTCTTAGTCAGCATTAGGCCTACGGAAGACTGGCAGAGGGTATACCGACTGACAAGATTAGGATACTTGGCTGTGAAGGTAGAGGCCTTCAGAGCACGGGGCTTCAAAATCTGCTACCGGTGCCAGCAATTCAATCATTCCTCTGAGAATTGCAGCATGCCACCAAAGTGCCTTAAGTGTGCTGAAGAACACTTCACACGTGACTGCCAAAGACCAAGGACAGAGAAGGCAACGTGTGCTAACTGCAATGGAGATCACCCGGCGAACTTCAGGCAATGCCCGAAGAACCCCTGGAACAGAGGAAAGGCACCGGGGTATGCCCCCCCTCCCCCCAAAAATCAGATACCCCCTTGGAGGCAAAAGGCCCTCGGTCTAAACCCTCAGACACCCCATCAGGACTCCTCGCACTCTGTGCCACAGGTTAAAAGAACCCAAACTTCAGCACCTACCAGATCGGTGCAAGAGCAGGCCCCTAAACCGTCGACCTCCAGAGAAATGACTGTGGAGGAAGTGAGAATAGCTCATGAAGACATAAATCAGAGGATAGCAATTGATAAAGCCGCCAAAGAGGCAAGAGAAGCAAAACAAAGATTAGAAAAAAAGGTGCAGGAATGGCAGAAAACTAAACGCGCCCGAGAAGAGCTCGCGCAAACACAGCAGTTAGACAAATCGGCTGAAAAAAAACAAAAGACTACCGAGGTCCAAAAGGATACTCACAAAACAGATCAAACCGCGGTTGAGGCTGAGGAAATTGTAGCTGAGACTCAGGAAATGGAAGCTGAGACTGAACTTGCTGATAAATCCAATGATGAAAAGATGGATGAAATCCTCAACCTCGTCAGAGGATTTATCAGTATGTTCAACCTAGACGATATAAAACATCTGTTGATGCAGCTCGCTGAGTTAATTAAAAAAAAGAGCGATCCAATGCAAATGGTCTTTGAGGCTTTTAAATTAATCGCGGAATTTAATAAAAACAGTGAGAAACAAACCCGCCATGAATAGGTCCCAAAAAGAAAGTTTCAAAATAATATTTTGGAATGCGAACGGCATATCTCCAAGAATAAATGAACTTAGGAGCTACGTAAATGAAAATGATGTAGATGCCCTGCTAATCCAGGAAACTAAAGTTAGAGAAAACAAAAACTAAATATAGCAAACTATAATAGCTATCATACCCTTAGCTCAAATATAACTGCTAGAAATCCCCATGGAGGAACAGCAATATATATTAAAAGTAATATTCCCCACGAGGAAATAAACAACATAAATCTTCAAGGTATAGAAAATACTAGTATAAAAATTAAAATAAATAATGTAAACCCATTTATCCTAACTTCAATATATGTCAAAAACATGAGTGGTATAAATGTAGCTGCGCAGCTGGAACTGCTTTTCTCGCGATATCCAAACACAATACTCGCGGGCGACTTCAATGCACACCACCGAGCGTGGGGCAGCAGGAGAGCCAACACACGCGGTACACAGATACATAGATTGCTAAACACAACAAACACTGACATCATTGCACCGTCGAGACCAACCTGCTTCTCAGGTGCCAATGGCTCATTCATAGACTTTGTCCTAACGAGAAACATAGAATACGCTCACACAATTGATACCCTGGATGAATTCGACTCGGATCATCTACCGGTACTGGTGACATTCGATTTGAACACTCCCCTTCCAGCCTCTCTGGGACAAGAGAGGGTGAACTGGAACGTATTCAAAAGAGCACTTTTCGAGCCGCATTTAGCAGTACCCAACATTATGAGCACGGCGGATATTGACTCTGCCACGCACACACTCACAACAGAAATCAGGAGAGCTATTGCATCTGCCACAACACATCGTGAGTCATCAAAAATGCCAACACTTTCCCACCATGTCAAACAGTTAGTTAAACAGAGAAATAGAATGCGTAAGACATGGCAGGCTAACAGAGACCCTACCCTTAAAAGGGAGCTTAATAGACTCACGTGTAAAGTCAGTGAAAAAATTGTCGCAGAAAAGCAGCAACAGTATAAAGAATTAATCGAATCCCTTAGCCAGGAAGACGTATCGCTCTGGCAATTCGCTAAAAGACTCAGAAAACCTCAAATTAAACTCCCGCCACTAATAGATGGCGCTAATATTGCGTACTCAGACGAAGAAAAGGCAGAGGCGCTTGCTAGGCATTACGAAAAGCAATTTGAACCAAACCACGATCTAATGTGTCAGGACACCCTAAGAATGGTTAGGCAAACTCTAAACAATTTCAGGAACTCCCCGGTCACGGCTGAGATTAACCCAGCCACCCCGCAAGAAATAGTAGAGATTATCAAAAACCTTAAAAACCGTAAAAGCCCAGGGCACGACAAAATCAGGAATATCGCGGTAAAAAACCTACCCTTAAATATAATATTTTACTTGACCATCTTAATAAATAAAATACTAGAACTAAATTATTTCCCCAAAGAATGGAAGGAAGCGATAATTATAGCGATCCATAAACCTGGTGAGGATGCCTCAATTCCAGACCAATCAGTTTGTTGCCGACACTTAGTAAAATTACTGAGAAAATAATTCTTAAGAGACTGAACACGCACCTTAGTGAGAATGACATTATCATTCCGGAGCAGTTTGGATTTCGGCCAAAACACTCCACCACTCATCAATTGCTGAGAGTGGTAGAGTACATTTCTTCTGGTTTTAATAATAAGACACCCACAGCTGCGATTTTTCTTGACATCCAAAAAGCCTTTGATAAAGTGTGGCACTGTGGATTAGCTTACAAATTGATCACTCTAAAAGTCCCTGACGCACTTGTCAAACTTTTAATTTCATACCTAAATAACAGACACTTTCAAGTCAGAGTAAAAAATAACTTATCTACACCCAAGCTCATTAAAAGTAGTGTACCGCAAGGATCCATCCTGGGCCCGACACTCTTTAACATATATCTAAATGACATTCCCAGGACCCCAGACACGGAGCTGGCACTCTATGCAGACGACAGCGCGATACTTGCAAAACACCCTTACGTCTCAGTAATGCACAGACAGCTACAACAACACTTAGACATACTCCAAACATGGCTGGAAAAATGGCGAATAAAATTAAATCCCAATAAATGTCATTGGATTTATTTCTCAAGAAAACGTAAACCTCCGCCTCCTCTGTACATAAACAACCATGCCCTAAAAGCGGAAAAATCTACTAAATACCTAGGTGTAACGATAGACTCCCACCTAACTTGGAAACTGCACGTAACGAACATAATCAAAAAAGCGTATATAACCATAGGAGCCTTATACCCAATGATAGGAAACGGAAATCTAAGTTATCAAAATAAACTCCTAATTTATAAATCGGTCATCTGCCCGGGAATGCTGTATGCAGCACCCGTATGGGGATATGCCTGTAAAACTACCATAGACTTATTAGAGACAAGACAAAACAAAACCCTAAGGATTATAAGGAAAGCCCCTAGATACTTAAGAAACTCGGTAATTAGGAAAGACTTCAAAATAAAAACTGTTAGAGCCCAAATCAAAAAGCTAGCGCTTAAATTCTACAAAAATCTGCCATCTGTCCCAAATGAACTATTATTTAATCTGCATGACTATGATCATCGCAAGGCTAAATCTCGTAAGAGACCCCGCTCGGTACTTAACTTTGATATTCGGTACTAGGAACGTCCCACCTTAATCAGTTGATATTAAAGAAAACTCGCGATCTTTGGTTTTCTACAAAATGTTTAAAATCCTAAACTGCTAAAATGCTAGGTTACCCTCAGATCTGCATCAACCCCCCAAACTGCTTAAACTCTTAATGTGCAACAAACTGCCACACTAGGAGCTAGGACAAATAATAAAAACAGTAAATCAAAAACCTCGAACCTCCAACTATGGACCAATGAAATAATGTCACAGTATGAAGATAAGAACCACACCTAGAGATTGGAGATTAAAGGCGCTTCGCGCCTGGTGCTCTGTTCTGGACGAAACTCTATGAGTTTAAACGTTTTGCATATGGGAGTGGCTTCATATTTTAAAATAAATTTGGTAGATAACAATTTTTCATTTTTTTTAAATTTTATATAACTCTTCATGATAAATTTAATTGATGGCATTTTAAATGCACTTTCCTACGTCCTAGAGAGTTAAAATTTGGTACACAGCTTAAATTTGTTGAACATTTTATTCGACAAAAATTTGATGGATCTTTAAATATAGATCATACATTTTTTTCGAAATGGCCTGAAAATAATCCCCGTTCACTTCTATAAATCATTGGTGTAATATTGTTAAAAATTCTGATGTGGACAGCACATGTCTTTCTCTGCAGACTCATATTCGTTCTCTTTATTTATTCAATGATAATTTGAGTTTATCTGCACAACATAAGTATTTTAAATGACATTGAATTTACACGTTAAACTTAAATTTGGTTCTCATTTGATAGCTGGACTTATTGTCAAAGGTGGCGTAGCGAAAACGCGAAAAAACTAGAATATCTCAAGAACGGCTAGTCCTAGAGTAATGGGGTTAGTCTTATTCTTTTTGTTGTCAAAAATCACATATAAAATAGGAATTTAATTGATATAATTGAACACACGTAGTCTTTTATTTTTATATATAACGATTTTTGCTGGCCATTTCGCAAAAATAGCCCGTTCCTTTTTCCCGAATCGTAGTAGAATAACCTACAAATGATTTATATACAAAATTTTGTTAAATTTGGTATATAAATCACTTGTAGGTTATTGAAATATTATACTCCAAATTTTGTTAAATTTGGTTCATTAGTTTTTAGCTAGAGTAGATAAAGGCAATTTCTGCGGCCATTTCGCAAAGAAGGCAGATTCTTTTATTACGAATCGTACTATAATCTAATGAACATCAGGATTTCCCACAAAAAACATACCTACCAAATTGTATGAAATTCGGTCCATTAGTTTTTCAATTAGAGTGGATGTAATATCCACACAGACACACAGAAACATACACAGATACACCCTTACACACACAGACGTCTTCCTAAAAGTAGTTTTTTCGTGTTCTAGAAGTCCCAAAACGTGTAGATCCTTTGAAAATTCGAGTTCCGATCTTCGGCACCATTCCAATACTTTGAGTACATACACATACACATATATATTATCTGTGTATTATCTGTGTATCTAAATTCCGTGCCTATGCAATTACAATAGTTGTGATTTTAAATGATCCCTAAACTTTTATTATTTCTTCAAGGAAGCCTAATTTTAACATATGCAGAATGCAAATATCTCAAGCGATTGTAAGATGAATTACATAAGAATTGCTGAATTTTTTTCACACAAAATTATTTAGCTCTGGAGTCTGGAATACAAGTTATATGAATGAAATATTCATTGATTTTGCATAAAGAATCAGATGATTTATATTTCGATACAGTTTTAAATATTTAAGTATACTGTAGTACTGTGATAATGTAAAAGATATTACCACTGAATGAATCACATTTTAATTTTTAAATGAAATTACATTTCAGTTGGAAAGTGTTTCATAATCAATGCTTATGTATGATTGATCTTTCTTGTATTCAACTGCGAAAAAATTGCCGGCTGCACGGAATAGTTTTGTCTTGAAATAGCCGGACAGCAATGTGTTAACAGAAGAAACAAGAAAAAGATGAAAGGGACGTTAAATTTTATGACATTGAGGACGACATACTCGTACATAGTATTATGATTTTCTAAAATTATCCTTGAAGGCGAGGTACACAGATCTACGTTTTCCTATCAGCGCTGTAATCCTGTGCATGCTGTCTGCGGCATAAGTAGCTCAAAAGCGGAATGGCACCCTATGGGGTAATCGCAAAAACTCCTTTGGCATAAAATATTAATTTCGTATTTAACATTTTATATTAAAACAATATTTACGTATAAAAAAAAATTATAAAACTTTTTATTTAAAAAAGTAGAACTCATACAGTTGAGTAACGTTTCCATTTCAATTAGTACCCCATCGGAGTTAATTTAAAATTAAACAAATGCATCATTTGGGTTGTCGGCATATAAACTCAGGGGGAAAAACGATGGGGGGGGGATACTCGTAGTTTTGAATAAAGTATTAAGTATATTTATTGCTCATTTTTATTTATTAATTACTGTAAATAAATGATAAATAATAAAAAAAAATGACAAAAATTTTTGTTTTATATCTCACTTATTGGTTACAGACAAACAATATGTATATATTTTGTAATGGTTTTGTTTGAATATAATTGATTTTCATAAAACTGTTAATAAAAATCAAGTGTATTCACATTTTCATGTAATGCAATTAAGAAAAATATATGTTAACTAATTTGGTATTTTTCTATTATTGTTTGAATTTTTTTTTTCGAAACTTTAATTTGGCCGATCTGCGAGTATTTAGCAGGAGTTCTGGCAATGTTCATTACTGCCAACCATTGAGCTTCTAACTGAATTCCTTGCCGTTACAAAAATTCCCAGCCTAAAATCTCTCTTCACAATTAAATCTTGCTGCTTAAATTCTTCGCTGCATAACCAAGTTAAACTATTAAAATGCTTTATTGCTTTATTAATAGTTCAAATTAAAATCAAATTTTCTTATTCAATAATAAAAATGGTGGCACATTCTACTTCTTGGCATACTTTTGCAAACTCTGGCGGAATCCAGAACACGTGCTCGCGGAACCCTAATCGGAAATCACTGGGTAAAAGGTGTAAAGAGCATTGCTGCTCCAGAGAATCGAATCCTGGATCTCCAAATTGGCCAGCCGACGCTCTACCGTTGAGATACTGGAACGAAATTGCAAGCTCTTATTGTCGAAGAGGACTCTGCATTCTCCACCCTCTAATGTCAGATTGGCAAGCCACTGACAATCTGACTGACCAATTCCTGCTATTTTTATCTCAGGTTAACCTCCTGCTACTGCTATTTTTTCTCAGGTTAACCTCCTGCTACTGCTATTTTTTCTCAGGTTAACCTCCTGCTACTACTATTTTTACTCAGGTTAGTATCCTGCGTGGTAATTATCCTCTCAATTTGAAATCTGAGCTCAACCTTCCAGAGTCCACTGAATCCGTACTAGTCGTACTAGGGTCACTTCAGGCCTCCGACATATTTGCATTAACCTACAGGGTTAATTTGTTCGGGCGTCATTGTAAAGAGCCTTTTTGCCCCAACCGGGAATCGAACTCTGGATATCTGAACTAGTCAGCCGACGCTCTACCGTTGAGATATATATATATATAGATATATATATATATATATATATATAGAGAGAGAGAGAGAAATATATATATATATATATATATATATATATAGAGAGAGAGAGAGAGAGAGCTGAAGTGATATTTTCAGAACTGAAGACCCCTAGTTACACCCACTCGTTTAATTTCTTGAACCGGAAATGGAAAAAGACCCAGATGTTGGAAATCCTTAGTAAATTCTCCAACCCTATACGAAATTTAATATTGGATCTATATCAGTCATTATCTAAGCTCTATTTATAGTAGCTTACGAGAGAAAAAATTATTAAAAACACATATGGAAAATTGATTATGACCGAACTATATGTTCTGGCAAATAAACAACCGGTTTTGAGAAACCAGTGGAAACCGGCTGAATGACACCACTGATAAGTCCTTCCACGACCCTGACCGTGCCCCTTGCCAACAAAGAGCTTTAAGGGTTTGGTTGCACGGCCGGGAAAATGACGATCCCCAGCACAAACCAAGACAACGGGCCACCCCACCCCGCCTTATGCACCACACTGATAAGTCCTTATGCACCACAATAACTGTTTAAGGCAAGGTCATTTTTTTTTCAAATGGCCAGGCACTTGACTTCCATCATTCGCCTATTGGCCAGAAACGTGAACCATTTAGCCGTCCTGGAACGTTGCCACAGGGGCACCAAAGGGGGCGGAACACACTGCGCTCAACAACACAACATCCATGCCTTACGTGGGACTCGAACTCACAACGCGGCGGCCGAACGATGGCTTAGAAACGCTCGCCTTGACCGTTCGACCACCGCGTCGGCGAAGGCAGGGTCTAGGAATGTACACCTCAGTCTATCGATAGAAAAGTGACCATGCCCGATCGAATAAAGATTGCAGCGCCCCTAACGGAGAATATAAAACGCTAAGAAAACAAACTCAGCAAAAACAAAGCGAAATAGCCACTTATAAAGTTGTAGAGCATTGTCTAATAGGAATTCCAGCCAGGAACAAAGGAAAATCGCAAAGTAAAGCATTCACTTTACAAAAGTATTACAAATTCTTCTAATTATTTCATCATTTAAAAGAAAAACCCCATAAAACCTTCCTTTTCTTAACATTTACTATGCTGGCAAAAGGCAGCAGCAAAAAAATTCTAAAAACACTAAATGAACTACGGGGGGTTAGAGACTATATTCTATAGGTTATCATGGGAGAAAATGAAACAAGCGACTACATGGGGAAAAAAAAGTCCGCTTGTGGACGTTTTTACGAACCCTTAATAATATCATTATACAACCTGGTTAATATTGTATCCCAATCAAACTGGTTAATGGTTTCAGTGGAGTTAAAAACCCTGCATCTTTCTTTAGACATATTTAAAATTGCTGAAATAAGAAAAATGCGGAAACTATCTTTCCAAACTCGCTTTATTAAGTTTATTCCAATACATAAACATTCGAAATTATTTTAAATAATTTACGTGTAAAGAAAATTACAGTTACAGTAAATTGTTAAAAATTATTAAAAATCTATAATTTGAAAAGAATGTACATTTTTAAATTCCAGTATATGTTTGTTCTAAATATGATACGATGTTTTAAATTTCGAAGTTTTTAAATGTGATTCCGCTAGCGTTCAATTCTAGAAAATTTAAGATTTTTAATATATTTTACTTCCCGCGATATGTTTAAACAACAGACTTGCCGACCCGGTAGTTGTGAGGAATGACAATCGGCCTACATTTCATGAATCCGGGGGGTTCGAATCCCACCGCTGTGAATGTTTGTGCTGTCCTAGCAATAAATTACCGCAGTGAGCTAATACTGGCAAATTGTTCTTAATAGTCGACACCAGTTTGTAATATGTACGTATTGTATTCGTAACTTTCTTTCTGAGAGATGGACTATGCTTAATGATTATAACAATAAATGTGATCACTGTTTCTAACAACAAGCTTAATGTACGTTTAGAAAATGTAAACATTTTTATATGTTGGTGTGCACCTTATGATTTACACACCCCTTCCAAATTAAAGGAGGTAAAACTTATAGAAATACTTGTACGCAAATGGAAATTATAACTTTGCAAGTGTGCAAACTTTGCAGATTGAACAAAATTCCTTCTTGTATGCAAATGGGATGTACACGAGTGGGGCGCACCAACCCATAAACTTTAGTTTCTTAAGAAACCAAAGCCATATTTATATTATGTATTAGAAAAATCAGGTAACTGAACACTTACAGCAAGTTAGGAAAAAGATAGCTTGAGAGGACAGCATTCTAATTGTGCAGGCACGAATGTCCTAAAAATAGCAGTATGTATTTAGAGTATTGTGATTCTAATCAATCAATTTTTTTTTTGCATTTCTCCTATTTTAATAAGGGTTTACACAGGACCGCCATTAGAGCAAGGCAACCGCCTTAGGCTTGGTGCTCTCAGAACATTTGAACTCGATTATTTTTTAACATTGGAAATTCGGAAACAAAATGAGGGCAGGACATTTTTGCCCCCACCTCTAAAATTTTGGAAAACCATAAACATCTTTTATTCAAAATAAAAGAAAATAGGCGTTTATCAAGGAAACGGTATTTCTCTTTTGAAGTGCACACCCTGTATAAAGTACTTGGGGAAAACATTTTTAGGCTTTATAGGGAGGGCAGTAGGAGCTGGCGCCATGCATTCGACTTGAGCTGGTACTTCGAACCTGGTACTTCGACATTTTTACTTTCCCTACATAGTATAAGGTATAGGGAAAGTATTGTGATGGAGTTAAAAACTCAAATAGCACGTTTCAAGCATCCCTGTCTATGAGTCTGTGGAAGGATATCTCAAGAACGAATGGGGCGTTTCGAAAACAATGTAATTCGATTATTACAATCAGTTAAAGTCCCTATTGGGATACTATCGAATATAAATATATGTTTCAAAGCAACATTTCCTCCAAAACCAATACTATGGCAAATTGCCCCCCCCCCCTCTCAAAAAGGAAAAAAAAATACACCACACAACGAAACGTTATGAATAAAATAGGTAGCTCCATTACATAACGTAATGGGGAAACCCCTCGTAAAAATATAGGAGAAAATAGTAGATCTCATTAATAATAACGTCAGAACTCGCCTCGACCTGCAAAGAAATATATATTCCCGATTCAAGAAAATAAATAAAATACACCATACATAGAAAAAATTGCATAAATGAGATTTTTTACATTAGGTAATGTTAAAAAAACTGATGTGGACAGCACATGACTATCTCCGCAGACTCAAATTAATGTTCTCGTTATTTCTTTCATAATTCATTAAATTGAGTTTAATTACACAAAATAACACGGTTAATTACTTGAAATTACACTGAATTTTCTGTTTTAATTCAATTTTCTTTTTCATTTTGCGACTGGACGCATTTTCAAGGACGACGTTGCAAAAATGCGAAAAAACTAAAATATCTCGAGAACGGCTAATCCTAAAGGTTGGTCTTATTCTTTTTGTCGTTAAACTTTACATATAAAACTGTATTTAATTGATATATTTGAGCACATGAGACCATTTATTAGATTTTGGCGGACTATTTCGCAGAAAAGGACAGGTTCTTTTCATGGCGAATTTTACCAAAATCTAATCAGCAGCAGAGTAATCTACATGTGATTTATCTAGGGGTGGGACAGCCCAGTGGATAGCGCATGGAGATTACACTAGGGCGACCCGAATTCGATTCCCACCCCCGTAGATATACTAAAGGTAGGATATCTACATCCGCCTCTGCCCAAACTGTCCCCGTGCTCATGCGGAGTACGGGCACGTCAAATATATGAGTTTGTAAGTCCTTCCTAGAGGTTGGTGGTAGGGGAAGAAAGGTGCGGTCCCACTGGGTTCCTGTCTAAATTGGGTGGCACTGTCCCAGCCGTCCAAACAGATTCCTTACACTTTCGGGTAGGTCGGACGGTCTGCGCGATTATTGTATAATTTGAAAGTAAACTTTAATTTATTTTGAAAGTTGTAATATTTTAATTTTAATAAAGTTTTGCTCCAAAAATAAAATATACATCACTCAACCTTGACAACGTAAATAAATCATCTTATCGTCACCACGACGAGGTTTCCGGCAATGACTGTGATCAACACTCATTGCGGAGTCCAGTTATAAAGGTCAGTGGATCACCTTCATCATGGTTCAGAGACTGAATATGATGTCTACAAAAGGAGGTAGACAGTCTATGTCACCGCCTTAGGTGGGTTGCGGAAATAGTCTTTCTTGGCGTGCAGTGCACTTATAGGACTGACTACATTTTGCGATTTGGGAAGAGTGTCGCCTAGAGTTTCTTTATAAAGCAGTCGTTTACCGCCTTTCGTGAGTGAAAACCAAGTTACATGACGTGAGATTTTGAACATGTTGCGGTTTAGGTAGTCGAGATAGTTACAGCAAAGTGATTTATTATGGAGAGTTTTGACTATCGGAATATTACGTCGGGCAGTTGTCACTCATGTACACGTGACTCGAAGATACTTTGTATTTCCATGTGGATTACTTTTTAGCCTTCCACGTCCCTGACTTCCAGCCTAGGTGATTGTTAAGGAGGTGCAAAATAAATCCCTTAATGTGACCTGTCGGTCTAAAATCACATGGATTAGAGTTGCACAGTGCTAAAGGCTGTTTGTGACTCACGAGGAACGCCCTTGCGAAAATTCAGTTTATTAGCTTAATAATTGGGATCATACGGTAATAAGTTAGTGCAGATTTTGCTTTATAGATTATAAGCAAGGCCACCCATACAAACTGTGGGCCCTTCTACAAACATTTATCCCGTATCACCCCTACATATATGATTTTTCCTATTTTTAAATCTTTCATATACTTCCTCCCTAAAAGTATCCTAGGTGCTACCTCTCACTCGAGTGGTGTCCGTCCCTCATGTCCGTCCTTGTTACATGTTGTGACGCAACTATCGAACGGCTACGATGGCGAAATGTCAGAGCCCCCACAGTCACAGGTCTAAGAGGGGTTTCTAATGTTAAAAAGAAAGCGCAAAACTTATTTTCAGAATTGCGAGTTACAATATTTTACAGCCCCTGTGCTTGTAGCTCATCCGTTGATTTTATTATATTCTTAGGAATATAACATGGATTGATTTACGGCAAGGCATTTGAGGCATTTATACACTATTTAACTTAAATTATGATACTGGAGTTTAATAGCCACTGGCTAGTAAACTCCACAGTCAATCTTAACTTATTACTCGCCACTGAGTTAAACACAAGTTACTATTATTTAAATACCACAATATAAACTGCAAAAGTTGGTAAATGAAATAAATAAAAGAATATTCAATATAAAATTAATTTGAAAATTTCAAATTCTTTTTTAAGTTATATTTTATAAACACTAACATCCATGAAAGACAGATTAGGAAAATGTTTTAGTTCCATTTAACCATTCATTTAGACAGGTTCTATAATTTTATTGACCCTTTTTTTTTAACAGTAGCAGAAAGTTACTAGCCATATTGGCTACTAGCACAAAAACTTCACTAGCCAAATTTGAAAGTTACTGTCCGACTAGGTTGCTACATAATTTAAGCTATAGTACACTACTGTCAAACAGCAGTGCGGACCCTACCTGCCTCTCGGCAACACGGGGTTTTGATTCCGCACTCCTGAAAATCGCCCGCAGACGACAAAGCTGAATCCTAGGATGAAAACATGAGTTTCTAGGCCAGTCCGAAGAACCATGAATTGACAGATTTCAGGAAGAGGAAGATATGGACCCTTGAACCACACACATCACACCCCTCGGCTCAGCGAAGAAGCTGGTGCCCAGAGCCACACGTCCCCAGGAGGACAAGGGAGACTTCAGGGAGTTTTCCCCAAATGAAGAGTCCCGAACAGCAAAATGCGCCGACTCTGGGTTGAGAGCCGGGGCGAACAGGAAGGACAGGAAGCGATGAATGTCGACTGCAGTGACTGCCTAAATGAAAACCAGACAAGACCCCCATATGGGAAACAAATTTTGAATTTGAACAGGGGTTTCCGACTTTCTACCCTTCGGTAGTTATGCAGAGGCAGTATACAACTTAGAGAGGCGCTGTCGTAACACGGACTTATACCTGTACTGCCAGGTTAGCTTAATCCTAGAGAAGAGAACTAATAAGAAGAGGGAAAATTACAGCTAGAAAGACGAGGAAGGGATAAAGAATAAGAACAAGGGCTGGGCAGAGAAAAAGAACAGGGAGTAGCTAAGAGGAGGTTTGCTAGTGCAGAAACTATGAGTTTGTTCAAGCAGCATGCAGGAGACAAGGGATACCCAGGATAACCTAAACCGGCTAGTCTAAGAACAAGGGCAGAAAGCTGCCTAGAAGAACTTAACCCATTCGCTGACTTCTCAGAAGAGTATTCTATGTTAACTGAACCTAAGTGCATACGCAGGAAGCTGCAAACCTGAAACCTAAAAGGAGAATGTATGCTATGGAAGATGCTGGCGATACAACCGAAGTTTAACCCACTCGCTGCCTACTCAGAGGACTATTCTAGGGCATTATGCTAGAGTATATAGTACACTACTGGTCCAACAAAACGATCCGCATAAACAAATATTATTCCCAAATTGCACTCTTTTTTTTTCGGTAGAAAGTGGGGGTTTTAAAGTATCCTCTCCTCACTGTCTCCCTCCCAAAGCTTTTAGATCCTTTAGTTCATAGGTGCTCGAACTGTGTAGCGTTGAACTATAATCTCATTTTCAAGAAATAAAATATGATGTACGCAGCTAACGACTTTCCCTAAAACAATCAGTGATTTTACCCTTACAAAAACGCAATTAATTTACGAAACTCTAGAACCCTCTAACAAAACGTACCTGTCCCACAAACAGTGAAACTCCCTATATATTTCGAATCAAAAACAAACTTCCCCAAAGCAACAGGGATTAATTTTCTAAGATTGCATTTTCATGCATTTTGCGTACAATACCTCGAAGACGGTAATTCTAGCGTTTCAAAATTTGCGTCATTCGTTTTCTAACGAAAAATTACGTACTGAATGATTATTTCTTTAACTTTATTGAATGTTTTATTTTTTCAAAAATTCTTTCGAAAATTGAGGTCTTTTTCTGAATGTTCGATCGCGTTTAAAGTCAATAGAGTTCCAGTATTCACTATAATAATCGTGCCAAATTTCATTCAAAACACTCCAGTTAATCGTGAGATATCGTTTCCACACACACGCACATCACCTCAGAAATATTCGATTTAAGATCAGGGATGCTTGAAACGTGCTTTTCATTCGAAAACACGAATTCAAATTTTCAACCCCTTAAAATATACTTTTCCTGAAACCATGTATGTAGGGAAAGTAGAAATATATGCATTTATTTTTGCTTTCCCTTCATACATAGTATAATGTATAGGGGAAGTATTGTGACGGGATCGAAAATTCGAATTAAGAGTTTTTGTCGAAAGAACACGATTTAAGTATCCATGAACTGGAATAGAACGTTTTTGAGGTGATGTCTGTGTGTGTACGTGTGTGTGCCCGTGAGTCTGTGGACCCGATATATCACGAACGAATGAATAGGTTTTGAATATAGTTTGGAACGATTATTACAACCAATGAATAATGGAATCCTATTAATTGGTCCAACAAAACGATCCGCACAAACAAATATTATTCCCAAATTGCACTCTTTTTTTTTCGGTAGAAAGTGGGGTTTTAAAGTATCCTCTCCTTACTCTCTCCCTCCCAAAGCTTTTAGATCCTTTAGTTCATAGGTGCTCGAACTGTGTAACGTTGAACTATATTCTCATTTTCAAGAAATAAAATATGATGTACGCAACGAACGACTTTCTCTAAAATTGCACAATCGAATGTTCGGAAGATCCCCTAATTTTCGAATAATTTTTTTAATTCCTTAAAATGTCAGCATTTTTAATAATGATAAGAAAATAATAATAATAATTTTAAATGTAATTTTCTATTAGAAAAATAATACAAATTTAGCATGATTCGTTCTTGAGATATTCAACGTTTTTCAAATAAATTTATATAAAAAAAAACTATATAAAATTAAAAGGGTCGTAAGGATCATCCAATATGTTCACTTTTCATATGAAATATTACGATACATAATTCTCGTGAATCTTGATCTTTTCATTCACGAGAGAAGATTTTTTTTTTTTTGTACTAGTTTTGCATTTAATGCCAAGAATTTGAAAATAGTGATTTATTTCATGAAACTGATATTAATTGAATGTTAATTGCATTTTGATGAAGATTTTGCACGTGAGTATGAATAACAGGGCTGAAGAGTCGGTATCTCAAACCTTCGACTCCAAAATAAAATTTTCCATTTTTATGAAATTATCAGTTCCAATGAGTGCAATTATCATACTTAAATTCTCCTCTGTTTGCTGATTATTTTTCATATTTCACTTTACTTATGCGACCAAACGTTGGTTTTATATTTCTGTTTGTCCCTCTTTGTAAAACACACACTTCATAACGTTTTGTCATCCTCCATTTTTTGTGTGATACGCAACAATAATTCGGTCACTTTCATCCGAAGACTTTTTAAGAACTGCTAGAATTGTTGAGTGACAAGAGATTACAAATGGAATTAGGAGTCAGTCTTACAAGTTTAGACCGAATGAAAAA
>OX578133.1:41138913-41153913 GCA_951213105.1 Amaurobius ferox
AAGAATTTCAAAATACGGGTGCTTCTACTTGATCCGAAAATGTGTAGACAAAACACAAATTACAGAGACGCTATTTCGGTGGAGTCTGACAATATTTATAACATTCTTAAATTAAAAAATCCGATGTGGGTATCGCATAACTTTCCCCTTCATAAAGCAATGACTTTACTTCTTTGACATTGAAATAATGGCGTACAAAATCCGCACAGCGCAATGATTTTAACATTGAATTAATACCACATAAATTGAAATTGGGTGCTTTTGGCATGAGCCCAAACAGAGTGACTTATTCATACTCACGTGTAAAATCCTCATCAAAATGCAATTAACTCTTAATGTGAAATAAATTACAATAATGTGAAATAAATTATAATAATTAAAAGAGTTAACTAAATCCATGGTAATTAGGTTAATAGATCTGTTGCTGAACATACAGGATGATACTTACTACTTTTTTAAATTTATGTAATTTTGTTGATACATTTATTTGAAAAACGTGCAATATCTCGACAACGTTTCATGCTAGCATCGTAGACTTGAAGATATTTGTTAATGCAAAACTATTTCGAAAATGATTAATTATTTATGATTACTGAAGGTCCTGATATATTTATATTTTCAAAAATTCATTTAAAAATTGGGGAGGGGGCGTCCAAACATTCGATTGCGTTTAAATTCAATAGGGTAAAATCAATAGGGTTAAAATCAATAGGGTTTTAAATCAACCCAGTATTCACTGATTGTAATAATCGCACCCAAATATTTTCGAAACGCTTCCTTTGTTCGTGAGATATCGCGTCCACACACACACACTAACTTATATACATACATACACACACTAACATACACACACCACCCCAAAAAAGTTCAAGGATGCTTAAATGTGCTCTTTCTTCGAAAACTCGAATTTGAAATTTTAACCCAGTCACAATATTTTTCCTATATATTACAATATGTAGGGAAAGTAACAAATGCATTATTTTTTTCGTTATAAAACCGGGTACTTACTGGGACTAAATGTAGTAAAATATAAAGGGTACATCAGAAAAAATTCACTTCACTTAAATGCAAACAAAACATAACTGTCGCTGCCGGATTTCAACCAAGCAAACTTTGTTTCCAGAAACATAAACAAAACATGGAGCCTTTTAATCAATCTTTCCGCCAAGAGACACTACTCGCGGTTGTTGCCAGATACAGTCTTCGGTAACTCGAAATCTCCAAATTGTTTCTGATTTCGGAAACTCAGGTTGTTGTTTTGTTGAAATCGACCAGAGTCTTTGTTTCGTTGCAGTTTTGTCCGCGTTTGGTAGAAATCCGCCCTTAGACAGATTTTACATAGACTATTCCATTTACCATTTCAGCTATGATATCTTTCGAGTTGAAAGGCCTTCTGAAAAGGTTCGCGATTGGCCCTCAGATAAATTGTGCAAGGTTCGAATCCAGAGTACAAATGAGAAACGCTAAGGAGATATGTGCTTGTAATGGTTCGTAATCCCTTTCAAATTGTAAATCCCTGTCAAAAAACTTTCGTATGTATAAAAATAACAGCATAGTTCAAAGAATTCTAATCCATGTTCATTTAATTCCAATCCAATAGCTACAAATCATCGAACGATTAAACCGAGAGAATTTCTTGTTATATAAAGCAAATTTATTTAAAAATAAAACTTTCTTCATCCAACAGAACAACTGAGTGCATATTTTATTATGTATTTAATTCCAATAAATTGATTAGCAGTGTAAGTTTCTGTCTTCCTTGACAAAAGGGAAGCCCTCATAAATAAGAAGAGTTCTTGTCGACGACGTCAACGTTTTATGATCTGAGTCTCACGTTGTCTATTCAACAATCAATTTCATTGTCTCTATCTCGTAAACTGTGCAACGTAAAACTTGAGTAAGTTTTAAACAATAATGAAGTCCTTTTAAGAAGTTGTTCGACTTCCTATGAAATGAAATCATATGGTGAGCTATATCCCGGAGAGCTTTTATTCTGTTTGACGCCATCTGTTTTCCCTTCATTGTTATTCTTAAATTTTCAGTGTTATATCCTAGTATTACAATCATGTTTTCGATAAATCTTAAATAGTACATGACACAGACTTGGCGTAAAAAAATTATCCATAATTATTCCTCTTCATTTTTACCAACTTTCTATAATTTACTATATTCGTATAATGTGTTATATTTCTACTTGTGGAAGCCTTTGAATTGCCAGAAGAAGCAAATGCATTTCAAATCCAAAAGTTTGAAGTTCTCTATTTTAAGATATTTGTTTTAAAGAGATTGCAGTCTGGAAGATTTAGAAATCTTAAAAAAAATAAAAAATAAAAAAATAAATAAAAAAAATAAATAAATAAATAATAAAATTGTGGAGGGGTGATTACAAATTTAGAATGAAACATTCTTAAAGAAAAATAAACAAATCTTATTACGAGTAATGGAATATGGTATTTGCATTGGGATGCTACTAAAATATACACATAATACAAATAACAATTGAAGTTGTTTTGAAACAAGGTGTTGCAAAGGAAAGCTCAGCTGTGATAATTTTCCATTAAAGGCCGTGTGTGGAAAGCCAAGGAAGTAAAGAAGAAAAAAAAAAAAAAACTCACCCCAGCAGGTGCCCTATCACTTTCCAAAAAACTCCGATATGTATAAGCCGCGGCCATACTGCGCGTCTCCAAGCTAGTGAAGATGTGCCCAGAAAGTGCAACATTGGTTGCGAGGACAATGCTTTTTCAGGTGGTATTCACCCGTGACGGCATAATCGCAATCAAACAAAAGTCGACATTCCCACCGCAATAATTGCACAATAACCGACGTGACAATCATCTGCGCATGCGTACTACTCACAGTGCCCACTAAAGCAGAACGTAACGTCTTGGGTGAGTCGCATCCTGTGTTCCCAGAGCTAATGCCATCCTTAGCATCTGGAAGCATTTCCTTGCGATGGGAGATTAGGACAACGTTCATGAAAACATAAAAGAAATTGATAGAAGTAAAGTTTTGAATCATTTGTCTATGTTTTGGCTGTGCATTTAACCTTAAGGCCCAATTCCATAGATTCTTAAAAATAATTTCTGCACCTTTCTCGAGAGCCAAAGCCAGTGGCTCAGGCCGTTGGGACACAACCTCCCCCCCCCCCCCATTGGATGAATAATTGCATCAATTCTCCCTAGAATCTATATTGGAAAACGAAATTCTGCAGTCTAAGCCACCCCCTTATTCAGTGATTACCCCCCCCCCCCCCCATCCCCACCACCACACACACACACCATCATCACCACATCTCCCTTGAGATCCTGGCTACGCTACTGGCCACAACATCCGGTCATGGGATCTAAAGAGGTGAACAATAGAATGAAGCTTAAAAAAATAAAAATCTTATTTGGCATGTGAGGAGGAGTAGGGGGGGGGGGGGGCTCAAAAGTTGTGTGAAAATCCCCCTAAAAAGTGGCTTATATTAAATATTTTAAACATCTTTTAAAGTAACAGTTTTGCATAAGTTTTTCATCATTAATGGAGCTTCGGGTATCCCCATACTAAGAATATTACATTCTAAACATAGGTGTGCACAGGACCGCACATAGGAAAGACCCCTCCCCCCTTGATTGGGGCAGACCGACGAACACCTCTCGAGCGGGGAGGCCTAGAGTCCTGTACCGGGTTAGGTACCCGTGAGTTACCCGCTTTGAGGGTCGGTCTTTTTTATCTTTCAAGTCGGGGTACGGGTTGCGGGTCTACCTGCAAAAATTGTTTTTAAGGGCTTTACTCTATCACATTTTTTTCAGAGAGTAACTGGACAAATGCGTAAAGTGAGATTACAAACTGTAAGTAGCAGAAAATTAGGCATATGTATTAGATATTTAAAAACTTCTGTAGAATTTTGTAAAATAATTTTATAGCACGTCGCTGGTGGATATTCGGGTCACAAGCTGCTAGTTCGATTCGGGTTGCGGGTCAACAATTTACTTTGTTGAGGGTTCAGGCCGGGCTACTGATGTGGGTCTGGTAAAACCCGACTCGCGTAGGTCTCTAGACCGGTCCTCAATATTTTTTGAGGGAGAAGGGAGAAGCCATGAAAGATTCACCAAGAGTGAAAATCAAATAAGGAGAGGAGACCGTGATAAACATTTATAGAGAGCCCACACTTTGTATGGGTTCGTTCGCGTCTCAGACCGCACGGCTCGCCGCAGTGGGCTTAGTGCACCATAATGTGCGGCCGGGAAAAGAGATGATCCCCAACACAAACTCAGTCAACGGGCAAACCGAACCCACCGGACAGAGAAAGCCGCCGACTCCATCATACAGACACTTTGTATGGGTGACCCTGAAATACGAGTCAGTAAACGATCACATACTAAAGAGAGCGTGTGCTAAGGTTGCACATTAGACGCTAATTGTCCCGGCCGTCCAAACAGATAGATACCTTACACCTTGAGTCGAAAGAAAGACGCTATTTGTGCGTAAAAATATGATATTAATAAAAATCACGAGGAAAGTTTTGGGATCTTGCAGACGATCAGAATGAGAATATATATTTATAAAATCTGACTTGGGCAGCATATGACTTTCCCTACATAATGCAAGTACTTTACTTTTTTTAATACAAAATAATCTTATGGGGGCAGCACTTGACTTCCCTTATATAATGCAATGAATTTACTTCTTTCACAGTGAAAAAAATGATGTATAAGATTCACGGCACGCACAGTGTTTTAACGTTGAATTGTACATTTGGCACTTTCCCGGATGACAAAATGTAAAACTATTTCGAAGTAACCAATTAACTTCGAAGTATCCAATTTCACGTAACTCTAAATTGAAAATTATCAATATTGTCACCATCCTCAATAAGTAATATAGTCCATATATTAAAATATTTTAATAAATAATTCATCAATTTGCCGTCATTTTCGTTAACTTGGCGTAATTTTTGCAATTTTGACAAAATTTTCGTATCTGGGGCGAAATATTGCTAAGTTGGCGATATTTCGCTAGATTATTCGCCAAGTTTGTCAAATGTGCCTCCAAGCGTTACAGACAAACTGAGAGAAGAGCATTTGTAATGAGCATTTGTAATTTTTAATATTATATTCTACAAGGTATGCCCGTTGTATGACGGAATTCAAAATTTGCAAAACATTATCCCCCATTAACGTCAATTTTAAAAATTTGGCGACATTTTCGTCAATTTGACAACATTTAAAACGTCGTTAAGTTAGCGACATCCCGTTAAATTCTTCACAAAAATTTTCGCCAAGCGTTATGGACTGAGAAATGGGATATTCTTATATTCTTTCCAAGATATTGAAGTTTCATTTTTAGTTATCATCATTAGTTATCATTTTTATTGGTTTAACGTCATTTTTATCAATTTAGCGACATTTTGTCAATTTGGCAACATTTAAAATAAAAGTCGTCAAGTTGGCGATATTCTTCCAAACTTTCGCCAAGCGTTACGGACGGAGAAATAGGTTATTCTTAGAAGATAAATAACCATTAGCGAATTGCAAGGCGTCGTTGCAAACCTGTTACCTACAATATCTTCTCTTTTGAAGTAAACGAACTAGATCCACGAGAATGCGATGTTAACAAATTCATCGCATAATATTACGTATGAAAAGCGAACATATGTCACAATAGTTAATACTTTTTTTTAATTTTATGTGATTTTTTGATAAATTTATTTGAAAAATGTGCAATATCTCGAGAATGGTTCATGCTAGCGTTTTAAGTTTGTGTCAATCGTTTTGTAATGAAAAATTACATAAGAATTGATTATTTACGTAACTTTATTGAAGGTTCTGATTGTTTGAAGATTTTTCAAAATTTCATTAAAATTTTTGGAGGTCTTCCGAACATTCGAATGCGTTTAAAAACAATAGGCTTCCAGTATTCACTTATTGTAATTTTTGTACTAAATTTCGTTCGAATCGCTTCATTCGTCAGTGAGATATCGTCTACACAGACTCACGGACATACATACACATACACACGGACATCACCTCAAAATCGATCGATTCGTGTTCAGTGATGCTTGAAGCGTGTTTGCCCGTCGAAAACTCGAATTCGAATTTTCGACCCCCATCACTATACTTTCCTTATTTATTATATATATTTCCTTATTTATTATATAGTATATAAGAAAAGTAGTACGAGTAATGCTGTATAAGATCTACTGCACAATGTTTTTAACGTTGAAAGAAAGGTATAATGACATTTTGTACTTTTCTGGATGACTATGTGTAAAATTATTTTGAAGTACCAAATGATTTTGAAGTAACAATTTTGCGCAAAGTAACCTATATTTCGCACAAATATAACTTGACAAGTTAAAATATTGCTAGCATCTGCTAAGCAATATACTCCATTATATTAAATATGTTAATTATCAATTCATAAAATTAGCGTTATTTTCGTAACTTTTAGCATCATTTTTGCTAATGTGTCGGCATTTTCGTCAATTTGGCACGACTATAAAAAAGTCACCAAGTTGGCGATATTTCGTCATCGCCAAATTTATCGAAAAGTGTTTCATATTTGATGAAACATGCACTGTTCATTTTTATATAATTTTCTAGATATTTAATGTGTAATATCTAGAGAACGACTCAACTTAGCGTTGTAAAGTTTACGTAATTCGTTTCGTGATGGAACATTACTTAAAAATGATTATTTATTTAACATACTTGAGTGTCCTGATTTGTTTTGATTTTTTCAAAAATTCATTCGAAAATTAAAGGGTTTTTCGAACGTCCAATCACGTTTAAAATTAATAAGGTTCCAGTATTCACGGATCGTTCTATTTGTACCAAATTACGTTCTAAACACCCTATTCGTTCGTGAGACATCGCATCCGCAGACTCACGGCTATACAGACACATACATATACATCGCCTCAAAAACATTCGATTCGAGTTCAGGCATGCTTGAAACGTGCTCTTTAGTCGAAAACTCGAATTCAAATATTCAACCTTGTCACGATATGTTTGTTCCCCATACATTGTACTATACAGGGTGTCCCCAAAACGTTGACCTCGGCTTTCATTCCTTAAATATTGATCTTAGACATATATAATAAATTACAAAGATGCGTAAAAAAGGTACAGAATTTTATGACATCGATTAAAATTTTCAAGGGAATTGAATTTTAAGAAATACAAAATTTAAATTTTTATACGGGCCCCCGTGCAAAAACATTTGTATTGAGTAAAATGTGCCCCATACACTAATAAAGTGATGTACAAAATTTCAGTATTTTATCATAAAAAGTCCCAGAGATATGAAAAGACAAAATGCTGACTTAAACCACTTTTTGATGCATCGACATGGGTTGTCAGAGGGAAAAAATCATGTCGGCAGATCGCGTTTCAGGAGTCATACACAAATTACAAAAGAAAACAATGATTACATAAATAAATAGTAATTTTGCTATTTATTGGTACAAAAGTATCTACACTATAAAGAAATAATAACTTTACACAAAGATTACAAAGCTTGTTCAAAATGTTTTCCATCCATGCCAAAGATCCATTAAAGGTAAGAGGCAGATATTATTTGCCTATGATGCATTTCTGCGTTGCGTCATTTGCACTCTTGCTGTAAACATTCATATTTTAATTTGTGATTAATCCCTCACCAACATTGTTAAACATATCTCTGGGACTTTTTATGATAAAATGCTGAAATTTTGTACATCACCTTATTAGTGTATGGGGCACATTTTACTCATTGGAAATGTTTTTGTACGGGGACCGTAAAAATTTAAATTTTGTATTTTTTCAAATTTAACCCCATGAAAGTTTTTATCGATTTCATAAAAATCTGTACCCTTTTTTAAGCCAGTTTGTAATTTATTAACACTTTACAACAAAGTTGAAGAGTGTTTATGACTTTGGTCATTCTGTCTGTCTGTCTGTCCGTTAGCACGATAACTGCCGTAAAAATGACTTAATCAAAACGAAATTTTAGTATGTTGTTCAGACGGTCTGTAGGACTTATGGGAATATAAATGAATAATATCACCCAATTAGTTTTGGATTGAACCCGGGTTGAAAAAATGAAATACATTGAGCCCTATGGGACCTAATTTTTCAAACATTTTTTAAGCAGATTTAAAATTCACAAATTGCTTCGAAAATTTTAAGTAATATTCAAATTGTATTCATGGAGTGTGCGTAGCTGATATGAATGAAACATTCATTGATTTTACAAAGAGAAGGACGATTTTTTTCGATGAAGTTTTACGCATAGTTTAATTACTTGTAGCTCCATGGTCTTAATTTTTAAATAAAATAAATTATTATAGTATTGTGATGAATGACATGAATGGGAAATTATTTATGAATGTAATGCTGCTTTTATAGAGAGAGCCAGGCTGATTATTTTTTCTATGACGTCATTTGAATGAATTTCAGTTGTTTTCGATGAAGTTTTCAAATATAATAAATTATCGTAGTATTATAATTCTAAAATTATTACCGAGGAATGTATCGCATTTTAGAGATGTTTAAACCAGGCAATTTATATTTCAATGAATATATATTTATATTTCAATGAATTTATATTTCATTTGAATGAAATTCATTTTTTTCCGATGAAGGTTTAAGTTTTCAAATATAATAAATTAATGTAGTATTGTGATAAGTTTAAAAATATTACAGAGGAATGTATTTTATTTTAGACTTGTTTAAATAAAATTGAAATTGAAGTTGGAAAGTGTTTCATAATCAATGCTTTAAGCATGATCGATCTTTCTTGTTATATATGTCTAAGATCAACATCTAAGGAATAAAAGCCGAGGCCAATGTTTTTGGGACACCCTGTATATGTAAATGGAAAGTAAAAATTCTATACAGGGATACTTACCTCGTTATACTAAGTTAACGAGGCCCCTTCCAAAATTATTGCTTCCAACTCACAGTTGCACAAATCTATTTGCACGAAGTTTGGAGAAATATACGAAACCAATCAAAATATGAATCGTCAACGATGAAGACTTTTGAAAGATATCTAATATCAATGAACAACTTAAATGCTGCCTACCGTAGAAATTTGATAACCCTCACCAGAATGAGAATACCGCCTTTCCACACGTTCCAGATTCGCACATCCTCTAGTGATCATCTACTATTACACACGTTTTCCGAGACTTTCAGACTGGTTTTCATAGCTTCACAAGCGTTGTAAATGTTATCATTTGGCATTAAAACCTTTTTCCCAGAGGAAGGTTACTGAAATTCGGAATTACCGTGCTCTATTAATGACGAGCATCTGCTTCCAAAACAATTTCCGTTAATAAACACCGTTACTGTATATTTTCTTTATTGCTATGCTAGATGTTTATTTTCTTTATTGATATATTAAGATATTTTGCACTAAGAATATAAAAGTAATAATCCCCCACATGGATTATATAAAAAAAATAATTTCATTTACCGAGATATTGAATTATCGTTAACACGGCGATATTTCCGAAAAGTCGCAAAGTTGTCGATATTGTGCCAAATTTATCGCCAAGCATTTCAGACGGAGATAATGGCTTTTCTTTTTAAATAACGTAAAGAGGAAATAAGGACAATGGTCTGCCTTCAAATTTGTATCCATGTAGTTTTTTATACGTTTAATATGTATTGAAATGTTTTTTACAAAATTGTTAACTTTGATCATAAAATGTATCTTGTGCCCAATTAATATACGAAGTGAAACGAGCTGTTGAAATGTAAGGGCATAATTAAACAAGTTGAAAAGTTCATGAAAATCTTCTTCATAAAAGGTGTGTTCAAAATGGTTTGTGTACCGGCCGTTCTTAATAGTGAGCAATTTTATATAATAAAGGAAGATATGTGTGTGTCTGTCTATCTATCTATCTGTGTGTGCAGCCGTAGAGCGAAATCTAAACGTCGTACGATAATAAAATTTGGTACAAAGGTACTTCTCGACGTACACTGGTTATTTTTTTAATTTCGAATTAGTTTTTTAGTTATTTTATGTTTTACTCCGATGTAAGCCGATATTTAAACAAATCGATTCCTTAGCTACTTAAAATATTATTACAGAATTTTCATATTGACACCATCGAAAAGATTGAAATATTGCCTTTCAAACAAACTTTGTCTATATTATGAATATACAAAATTTAATGAAATTTTTGAAATATATACTTTTCGTGAGTTTTGAGTCTCAACGATTTTTATATTACGATATACAAAAATTGGCATGCTATCTAAAGTTCATCTTTTCAACAGCTCCTAAATATATCACAAACTACTCAAGAAGAAAAATAATTTCATAAAACCAGCCGTTGATTAATTATAAATTTTTTATCTGAAGCATGTCTTAGATTTTTTGAACGAACCAAACAAGCAACATACCCCCACTGGAACTACCTTACGTACGGGGAAAGGAGCTTTTCTACCACGTGTCCTCGGTATGGTGTCGAGTGTTGACTTCTTGTAGTATAGACCTAGAACGCTGTAGGAATTGGTGTTATTTGTTGGATTGAGAGCTTTAATTATGATCGAAAATATTGATGTGTCCAGCGCCGGGTCAAAGGCGTATTACGTATCCGAGCAGCGGTCTAATAAGGTGTGATTAGGTGCTTATTTAGAGGGAGCATGTGCTCGCGTGTTTTATAATGTAAGTTTGTTTTAAAATTATTGTGCTCACGCCAGCAGGCAACTAAACTTTTCGAAAAATTAAATGAATTTAATTAATCCTTGTTTTGAATCCCGGGCAACGACGGGTACAGTCTATAGAACATAATAAAGGAAGATGTTTGTCTTTCTGCCTATCTATATGTACGGTCTGCAGCGGGAAATCTAAGCATCCTTCGACCAAGAAATTTGGTATACGGGTACTTCGATAACCCCGGGGTGGGGTTCTCGAAGTTTCTACACCGGGGCGGGTGCACCCGGGAAGGTGCAACCACCCTCCCTCGACGTTATTTTTTTTTTTTTTTTTGAAATTTCGAATTAATTTTTGAATTATTTTATGTTTTAACATTTTTACACAAATAGGTTCTTTAGTGACCGAAAATATTATCACAGAGTTTCTTTCCATCTTGACATTATCGGAAAAATCGAAAAATTCTTTAAAATAAATTTTGAAGAAAATTCATACAAATAATAGACAAATTTTCGTGGAAATTTAAATTTATGTATACTTTTCGTGTGTTCTAAACGTTTCCAATTTTAAAATTGCGATATTAAAAAATTGACGGCCTATCCAAAATTTATAATTTGACACCAGCTACTTATCACACACTGCTCCAATACAAAAAATAATTTCTTGAAGCCTTCCGTTTATTAATTATACATTTTTGAGGTGAGCGAACTGTTGAAAGTTTTCAATGTCACTGTTGTTTATACACTGTTCCCTGTTATTTATACGAATAAAATTTATTTATTTTGCCATTAACTGCAAACTATATTTTACGCATCAAAACACCGTATGTCAGCATGGGTTTATTAACATTTCAATATGTAATTTTCTCCTATAAGAAACAACGTAGTATAAAATTGCTATAATTGCTATAATTGATATAAAATTGCTTCTAACTTTTTTCACTTTTAACTTATTTTAACAAATGTTACTTTAGTTCTACGAAATTATTTCTAGATGCTTTATATTAAATGCTGTAAAATTTAACCTGGTGGTTTTTGTTTTGTTACATGCGGAAAAATGGATAGACAGATTATTTGAAAACGATTAGATATTATTAAGATTTTTAATTATTTAAAAATCTTATTAATTATTTGAAAATATTTTTAATTATCTATTTAAAAGTATTTTTAATTTACTGAAAACTATATTTTACGTATCAAAACACTGAATAGTAACATGGACTTATTAAAATTTGTTTTCTCCAACTCAAGATGTCATTTGCACCTATAAGAATAATCGAAGTAAGAGTAACATAAGAAGTAAGAATAAGAGTAAAATTATAAAATTGCTTCTAACTTATTAAAATTTTAACTTGATTCGACAAATTGTTATTTTAGTTCCTTAAAATCATCTCTAGATGTTATATATTAAATTTTGTAAAAATCAAACTGGTGTTTTTACTGTGTTACATGCGGAGTGACGGACATACAGACTATTTAAAGATAACTTTAATCATTTAATTAAAAAAATTTTAATCTAGTTAAAATATATTTTACGTATCAAAACAATGAATGGCAACAAGAAATTTGTTTGAATCAATTCAAGATGTCATTTTCTCCCATAAGAAACAACGAAGTAAAAATATAAAATTGTTTCTAACTTTTTTTTTAAATTTTAACTAATACTAACAATTTTTTTTTGGCTCCACAAAATTATCTCTAGGTACTATAGGTATATTAAATTATGTAAAAATCTATCTGATTTTTTTCATACACGAAACAAACGGAAGGACAGATCGATTACGATAGGTGTGTCTTTCTAATTCATAAGTACAAATACACCTATATACATCGAGCACGCAAGAATGTATTAAAATGGAACTTTTCGAAACTGAGAAGTACTACCAAACTTCCGAGTTTAATAGTACTTATCATACTCTTATTTTTCACTATTATTATTTTTCTTAATTCTCAATATATAAGAGAAAATGCGAGAAAGATTTAAAATTATTTATGCAAATGTAAATACACTGCAAAGAAATTTCCAATGTAAAAACTTTCTGGCCATATTTATATAACTTATAGCACGCTGAATCTTTAGATTTAGAAGGTTAAACCGAAACGTTGTTATTCTGGCAGAAAATTGGAACTTTTAAGTGTGTTTAAAGCACAATATGGTAAATAGTAGCGAGGTCACATCGTCGAATGGGTAGAATTTCTTATTCAAATAGAGGAAATAAAAAGCACGTTGCTACCGCGGTTCTAACTGCTAATAGTATTGCGATAAAACTTCAGCAAGACTACGGTCGAGTGAGAACAAACAGTTTGCCCGGTAAACTGGAACTTTTCAACGATATCATATAGCATGCTTTAGCTAAGCGCTAAGAAAAACGCATTATTTTTAAATGTTTTCGCTAGGAAACGAAAGTATTTAAATTTTATTAGAAAAATAAAATAAAAAATCCTACTGTTTTAACAGTATTTTAAAAATTTCTTAATGCAATTCACCCACTCCAGAATAGCGGACACCAATTTATACAGCTTAAAAATACGCACATCAATATCAGTGGCAAAACGAGATAGAACAATTTGGGGAGACATAAAAACATGAATCAAAATTAGTAAAAAAAAAGTTTCGTGCTGTATATTTTAACTGAGTTACAAATAAAATCACGAGGAGTGACCTGTAAACTTTTCCAACCTTATCACAGTATATTTTAGCTAGGAGCTAAAGCATTATTCTTTTATATGCTTTAGCTAGGAAACGAATGAGTTTAATTTGTATGGAAAAATAATTACTTTCCTTATATACATAATGTATAAGGAAAGTATTGTGACGGGGTCGAAAATTCGAATTCGAGTTTTCGACGGGAGAGCACGTTTCAAGCATCCCTGAACACGAATCGGAAGTTTTTGAGGGGATGTCTGTGTGTGTGTGCGTGCGTGTGTGTGTGTGTGTGTGTGTGAAAGTATGTGTGTGTGCCAGTGAGTCTGTGGAGACGATATCTCACGAACGAATGGAGCGATTCAAACGAAGTTTGGTACAAAAATTATAATCCGTGAATACTGGAAAACTGTTATTTTTAAACGCAATCGACTCGTCAGAACCCCCTAAAATTTCGAGTGAAATTGTGAAAAAAATCATCAAAAAATCAAAACCTTTAATGAAGTTACGCAAATAGACATTTCTTATGTAATTTTTCCTCAAAAAACGATTGACATAAACTTTAGACCGCTAGAATGAACAGTTCTCGAGATATTGCACATTTTTCAAATAAATTTATAAAAACGTCCCATAAATTGAAAACAAATATATTAACCGTAGAGAAACATGTTAACTTTTCATATGTAATATCATGCAATAAATTAGGTGACATCATTCTCTTGGATCTATCTCGTTCCATTCATAAGAAAAGATATTTTGAGTAATACATTTGTATTGGAACACCAATAGTCATTTATCTTCTATAAGAATAACTTATTTCTCCTTCCATAACTCTTGGCGAGATTTTTGCGACGAATTTGTCGGAATGTAGTCAACTTGGCAACTTCTTTAAATGTTGTCAAATTAAAGAAAATCTCGCCAAATGGATAAAAATGACGCTAAATCGATGAAAATGACGGCTAATTAACGAAAATTCAATATCTTGGAAAGAATATAAGTATCTACTATAAGAATAACTTTTTTTTTTTTTGCTGTAAAAGTAGTAAATTCATTGCATTTTATAAGGAAAGTCATGTGCTGACCACATCAATTTTTTTTATTCTGTTTCAACAGTGTTTTTAAAATGTCTTCCGAATGCAATTTACCCATTCACAAATAGCGGACACTAATTTATAATTGACAGCTTAAAAATACGGACATCAACATCAGTGCAAAGCGAGATGGAACAATTTGGGGGAGACATAAAAGCAGGGAACAAAATTAGAAAAAAAAATTCCATGCTGCATATTTTAACCAATTAACGCCCAAATTATTTAAAAAGTAAAATTGTTATGCTTTGTTCATTAGCAGGGATGAATCATTATAGCCATTTCCAAACTAACAATATTATGTCATTTTAGCAAAACAGACTATCCTGTGTGTAGGATACTGGGCAGATCAAGTTTAAAACAATCGTTTATTCAGATGTTAGGAATAAGATTATAGCTCTAACAATATTAAAATCGTAAATCCAATGGTAGAATTTAAGAAGTAACTCATAATAAGCATATTTGTACAGAATTTGCAGTATCAAAGCAGAAAATATAGCTCTAACAGTATATAGCTCAACAATATTAAAATCGTAAATTCAAAGGTAGAATGGAAGAAGTAACTCATAATACACTATCTTAAAAATTTTTTTGCCTACAGAATACAATGAAATAAAATGAAATTCAACAATAAAGA